>JAEMWC010000680.1:182500-270000 GCA_016490735.1 Pachyseris speciosa
CCTACTTCACGATCTCCATATGGTAAAAGATTCTCGGACAAATTATTCCTAAGACAAACTGACGAAATCTCACTCACATCCGAGAAACTAATTTCATAAGCAAGGAACGAGATCTTGCCCTAACGAAACTCCGCACGTATCTGACAACTTCACCCATTAAAACTGGCAAAACAGGCTTACACATATTTGTGGGCATGTGCTAAAACCCAGACGATGGATTCTGGACGATAGACGATGGACGATAGACGATGTGCCAGTGTCGATTTTGTGGCAAAACGGGGCATGAACACGAAATTCAAATTCGTCACACAATCGCGGGCAAAATAAATAGACGAAGGACGATGGATGCCAGACAAGGGCAAAATTTGTCACATAATCTTTAAGAATATCAGTTGTCACATGATCTTTAGGGATATCAGTTGTCACACAATCTTTAGGGTTATCAGTTGTCACATAATGTCACCGGCATAAGTTATTAGAGACTGCACGCAGTCCGTAGTAGTATGAGGCATGCATGACGCGGTAGAACCCATTGTAGAACCCTATCCCATATGAGGTGACTACAAGCGATCACACCTTAGTTTTTGAGCTGTTTTGGTCCAACCTTTCCACAAGCGCGCTGCCCACATAAAAAATGGTTCTTGTGAAATAAAAAAAAGAATGTACCGGCGCTCAGAATTGCGTCATAAGTTTGATTTCCAGTGTAACGAAATAAATGAGTGAATCTCAATAATTGTCTGGTTGTGCTTGTTCTGTCAGAGATTCTTTTCTATTTCACAGTTTTTTCCCTTTTTATTGCGTGAAATTTAGATGCCAACGTGGCACATATCTCATGTGACATTGTGTGACAACTGATATCCTTAAAGATTGTGTGACAAATTTTTCCCCTCGTCTGGTATCCATCGTCCTTCTATTTATTTTTTCCCGAATTATAATTTCGTGTTCATGTCACGTTTTGCCACAAAATCGACGCGGGCATATCGTCCATCGTCCATCGTCTATCGTCCATCGTCTATCGTCCAGAATCCATCGTCTGGGTTTTAGCACATGCCATATTTGTGAAACTCTACTCATAAAGATTAATCCGGCGAAATCTGGCCCACATCAAACAGCTTCACTCATTAACACTGGCAAGACCTTGGCCAATATTTGTCAAATTTTCTTTCAAACAACCCGGCGAAACCTCGCCCACATTTGACAGCTCCACTCATTAATACTGGCAAAACCTTGCCCAAAATTTGTCAAACTCTCTATATTAATAATCCGGCGAAACCTCGCCGACATTTGACAGCTTCACTCATTAACACTGGCAAAACCTTGCCCAGTATTTGTCAAACCCTTCTCATAAACAATCCGGCGAAACCTCGCCTACATTTGACAGCTTCACTCATTAACGCTGGCAAAACCTTGCCAAACATTTGTCAAACTCTTCTCATAAACAATCCGGCGAAACCTCGCCCACATTTGACGGCTTCACTCATTAACACTGGCAAAACCTTGCCCATATTCGTCAAGCTCATCTCATCGACAAGCTGGCGAAATCTCGCCCACACCCGCGTGAAGCTAATTTCATAAACAAGATGGCGAAATCTCGCGCTGGCAAAAACCTCGCCCTGACGAAACCTCGCCCACTCACTCAGTAGCACTGGCAAAACCTTGCCCACACTCGCAAAGTCCAATACATAGCGACCCGGCGAAACCCCGCCCACATTTGTAACACCTAACTCATAAACACTATGGCGAAGCCCCGCCTACATTTGTCGGCCTGTTAAAAAACAACGGCGAGACCCAGTCACAATTGTAGATTCATAGCTAGGTATACACAACAAAGCTGGCGAGAAACCCCATCTATGTAGCATAAACTAAAACACAACCGAGTCCGTGCAAAATAAGGAAAACCCACCTAGACCTCAAAACATACCGGAACACAAAATAGCTGGGGTCCTAGTAAACCTATAGGCAAACCCCGAACATAAAATAAAAAATCAAGCATTCACCTCAAGGCCTTCACCACACGCTGCATCTTGGGGTCCTTGTGGAGCCTGCGGAGCTTGAATGGCCTCCAGAGCGTTTTCTGCTTGAAGAGCTACAGGTGCTTGTGGCGCTTGCGGCGCTTTTGGCGGTTGTGGCACTTGCGGCGCTGCTGGGGCCGGCTGTACTTGCGGAACCTCCAATTGTTGTGCAACCTGCAGAACTTGCTGTGCTTGCTGAACTTGCGGAGCCTGAGCCGCTCCCTGACGAAGACCTTCACGACGAGCCGGGGCTTGAGACATTTGGACTTGTCTATCAGCCATATTATACAAACGGAGAAGTCGTGCGGTTCGGACGAAAACAGTAAGAAAAGTCCTTTACTCTGGTTGTCCGCTGGAGGAAACTGAGCAAGAAACGAGTGTTTCCATCCTATTTATGCCATCCTGGTTACGTAATCAGCGTGCATATACAGGCCTGGTGCTAATTAAGCATTATAATAACTTATCTTATCACCGCATTTCATTAGGAGCATTGTGAATAGTGGGAGTCTTCGGTAATCTCTAATGTCATAATTACAGTTAAAAAGAAACAATCCAACATAACTTTCTAGATGATGAATTAAATGCATTTTCCATGTCGCTTCATTTTTATTAAATATTCTATTACTTCTCTGATAGACGTGATCACGCAATTCCTTTATTCTTGAATGCTCATATTTTACCTATAAATTTTATGTACTACAAATTACTAGCCGAAACAATGCATGACGTAAGTAATGACCTTGTGCCGTCAAATCTGAAAGACCTGTTCGGTCCTAACGCGAAAATCCATTCTTACAAGACACGAGCTTCGGTCTCTAAGAATTTCTATATACAGAAATCAACTACTGAAATTAAGAGGAAGTCCTTTTCAAGAATTGGTGCAAAACTGTGGAATGAGATACCAACTAAGTTAAGGGCTCTCCCTAAAGCTACCTTTAAAAAAAAAGATACAAATGATTTTGTTAAATATATTGGAAAATGAAGATTCTTATAAAGATTTAGAATCCATCATATCAAAACTTCATTTTTACTCTTCATAGCTGTACATCCTTATTTTCCGATCCTGTTTTGTCCCAGATCCTTCGAATTTGCTATGTAACCATAATGAACTAGTGCAATACGATTTTCTCTTAAGTAGTTCTTCTTTTGCCTTTTTTGTATTACGTTTCTTTTTCCTTTAAACAAAGGTTAGCAGATTTTTATTTATTTTTATTTTTCCTGGCCCGCCTCGATTAGCCTCCGCTACCTGCGGTGCCAGGTCTGTTATTACTGTATCGTGTGCGAAAATGTAATAAAGTTGTTGTAAGTTGTAGTTGCCAAGCGAGCCTAAGTGAGATAATCATACTATCAAAATCAATCATTTTTAAGCCTCCATCGGCATAATCATTTATAGCCGAGGATCTCGTGACTTTATCAGGACCTTTCCAAAGAAAACGAAATAACATTTTGTTTAATTATTCACGAAGTCTTTCGTGGTAGGCATCAAGGACAATATAAAAACTAACTATGGTTTAATTTTATTTTTTTATGCGAAACTGATGTGATGCAGGAATACTGCTTTATTAGTTAATAAAGTAGATGCTGATGTATAAGTTCAATCTCGTTGTGCTCCTTTGCATCAGTAGACTATAGTAGACCGCAGAGCTCAAAACGAGCGTATTTCTTTGTAAAGATATTTAAAAAGAGTAAACGTTCAAGTGCTACTACGATCAGAAAATCACTTGTCTTTTTGTTTTCAAATTTCGAAAGTGTGTTTGCTTAACACGCGACTCGCGAAATTTCGAGCTTTAATTTCAAGCAGAAGACTGTTTACTTGGAGTACAACTTTTTAATTTAACGGTCCGCCATTACTCACGTTCATAACTGGCCGATTAGGCCTCGAAGAGCTGGATCCAGGATGAAATGACGTCATTTACTCACTGGTTTAAAATTGCAGTGTGTGAATGCAGCTTATTAAGTATGCAAAACACGAGTTTGAGAGTCTGAAAGCTCAAAATTGCCGTGCTGCATACTAAATCAGCCTGGTTTACACACACTGCGTTCTTGAGCTTGTGAGTTTTCTACGTCATTATGTCCTCGATCCAGTTTTCTCAAGATTTTAAAGTTAGTGATGGTGGACACTAAATAGAAATATTTCAGTCAAAATAAAAAATTGAGCTCTCCAAATTAAGGCTTGAAATTTCGCGAGTCGGTTGTTAAGGAAACACACTTTCGAAATAGAAGAAAAAAGACGAGTGATTTTTTGATCGCAGTAGCACTTTGAGTCAAACATGAACACTAAATATGATGTTGAACGTAACTGAAGACACATGAAGGCGAACAACAGCGAGAAGCCGCTGCGATCTCGCTAATGCCATTGAGTGAAGCATCGCGTTGTTGTGAAACGTATCGGCCAAATCCGATGGATAGCGCCCAATAGCTGAAAGATTTTAACTGATAATTTCACTAATGGGCTTGAGTACATTAGAATGCAGTTATCGAGATACCGTTCTTCATTCATTAAAATATGGGCTCCACGATTGAATAAGTACATGTATTCCATGAATCAATCACAATAACGGCTTAAAGATACCTGTATCGAAAGACAATATGAGTGAGTTCTGGTGCCTTCACGCTATAGTGTCCCTAAACAAAGTCTTTACAAAAGAAACATAAGCAAATCACTGCGAAAATTCTACAGCAACTGGAAGTTGAAATAACATAAAACTAATATAAGTTGGAAGACTTCCATTGAACAACGCTGAAGAGTGCAATCTATCCGTCTTTAGTAAAAATCTACTAGTATACTAATGCAAATGCCGTAATCTGATTGGCTTAGCTACTGCACACTATCAGCCATTAGAGTGCAGTGGTTGAAGGTGTTCTTCAAAAATGGCGACGTCTTCGCGCTTTTGCGAAGTTTCGCAGGATGATTTAGAACTTTTACTGAAAAATTCAGTTCCTGAGAAGACTAGGCAGGCAACTAAGTATGGAATGAAAATTTTTAACGGTAAGAAGCTTAGAAATGATACAAATTAATGATATTTACTTGTCAGTTTCAATGCGATAAATCAGAAACAAGAAACATTTTCCTGATTTCCTCATTAAACTTCAATGGCTTTTTCGTTTCAGAATGATTTGAAACCCAAAACAAATTTACCTGTGCAATCGAAGAGCAGTCAAAAACAGAGTTAAATAATTGTCTGCAAATGTTTTACGTGTCCATTCGCCAAAAAGATGGCAGTCGTTTTAAGATTTCGTCACTGAAAGCTATCAGAGCGGCCATTGACCGCTATCTCCGCCAAAATCTTCACAACAAACCGTGGTCCATAGTTGGCGACCCTGAGTTCAACAAGGCCAATGAAACGCTAAATGCAGTTTGTAAAGACATGGTGAAACGAGGTCAAGTAAGTCCAGTAGTCCACAAGGCTCCCATAACAAGCGAGCAACTCGAGAAATTGTATGAATCTCAGCAGCTTGGCGAGGCAACAACAACAAATCCTACGCAGTTTCTACGAACGGCATGGTTTTACGTGACACTGTACTTCGGCAAACGTGGCAGAGAAAGTCAAAGAAATCTTGAGAAACAAATGCTGTGTCTTCGACAAACTCCGGAGGGAAGACGATACTACGAGCTCCGTACAGTGCTGTCCACGAAAAACCATCAAGGTGGGCTCCATGACAACGCAGATGAGTCGGATGGTAAAATGTTTGAGGTGAAAGGTTCCCCTCGCTGCCCTGTCCAAACTGTGGATAATTATTTAAGGCATTTACACCCAGAATTAAGCTGTCTCTTCCAGCGTCCGAGAGCCATTTCAGCCAAATTTGATCCTCGTAAAGACGACGTGTGGTTTTGTAATGCCCCAATCGGTCAGTCCATGCTCGGGAGTATGATGAAGAAGATGAGCCAAAAAGCTGGTATTGAGCCCCATCTTACAAATCACTGTGTAAGAGCTACTGCAGTGACTGTTTTGTCTGACCACAATGTGGAAGTAAGACACATTAAAGCGGTAACTGGGCATAAATCAGATCAATCGATTGAATCATACAACGCTCGGGCATCTTTCCAGCAAAAAGAGAACATGTCCAATATTTTGAGCCATTTTGTCAGTGGCCAGAGCCATACTTCAAACGGTGAATCCGGTCCACTTTCCAGCGCTTTAGCTGGTCCTTCAACCAGTGGTTTTGACGCAGACCACATGCAGTTGACAACCCCGCAGTTTCAGCCACACAATCAGCACGTTGTTCAAATCCAAAACTTCGCTCAGCCACAGCCATACAGTTTTCACAATTGCACGGTGTCCATCGTAAACAATTACCGTTAAAGGACCTTAAAGAGTTTCCCTGATATTAATTGATGGACAATTTCAGCCCGTCTGGTGTACTTTGAGTGATGATCGAGATATTTTTCATGAACGTATTTAAACTTTCGCTTTGCATCTATTCGATCACGGCGCTGTTCTCGTTTTACTGAATGGGTTGTCAAAGCAAGCTGTCAATAAAAAGATTCCGCGCGCGTGATACAGGCGTACTCATCACGTGGACGTGGATGTTGTTATGCAACAAATGATCATTAAATTGGTATTTTTTTTACCGAAACAAGACTCGTTTGGTATGATTTTTACTAAAACAATTAGATTATTCGCTCTCGATTTCTATGGGTGATAGTTGATTCGGCCTTCGGCCTCATCAACTATCAACCCATAGAAATCTCGAGCTCATAATCTAATTGTTAAATAGTCCTGCTATTTTAAGCGCGTACCACAACGTTTTCCAAAGCGGCAAGTGTGAAACCCAGGGATTTTTACTCTTAGAATCATGGGTAGCCCTTTCATCCCCCTCCCCCCGCCCCTAACCCTGTTCTACTTACTAATTTCCACTACTGCGACCTTAAGTCTTTGGCTTCGTTAAGTTATAAACGCAAACTTGGATTTGGTCCAGGAGCTCAAAAGCCCATACCGAACGAAACATAAGGAATGACTTTTGATAGAAAGATTTTAACAAAGCAAATAAAGAAGAAAATACATAGCAGCCCGAGGGCTTAATTCCGTTTTTACAAATTAATTAATAATATACTATAAATACAATTTAAGATCAGCAAAATGAATAATATATAAAATTTCAATTAAAAAAATAAATATTAAATTTCTAGTATTCTGTTTGAAACTTTCTACTAATTATACTTTATACTCGAGGCCATCATAAAAGTGTTCTTAAAACGGTCCGTCTTAAACTTGGGAATCTTGAAGGACCGATTGCGTCTAAGCGAAAAAGTTGAGTGGTTTGGCGCTGGTACTAAGCTACTTAACTTGTTATCCTTGTCATTAAAAATATTAAAAATGTCTTACTGCAAATGGCTTCACAATAGGAATCGGATATTTCAATGCTCTAAGGCATCGCTGTACGATATCCCTGGATAGATAACTGAAAAAGCCCTTTTCTGTATCTGTTCTATTTCGTACTTGAGCTACAAGGACAAAGCTTGATTAAATACTTGTACCGCGTACGTCATGACAGATCTTATACAAGTGCAATAAAACAATAACAAGTCATGATTAGGTACCTTTGCTCTTTTCAGCTGCACCAAGAAATACAAGCGCTTAGCTGCCTTTTTCACAATCGTCATTAACATGGCTATTCCATCGTAGATCACTTGATATTGTGACCCCAAGGAGTTACGGGGACTGGACGCATTCAAGCGCCCTACCATTTACAACTATGGGATCAAATCCTGCCTCGTGTGTAGCAAATGAAATGCGTAATTCCTTACATTTATCATTACTAAGAACTACACGATTTTCAGACTACCATTGAAACACACGGTCCGCAATGCACTGAGCTCTACTTTCTTTCTACTTAGCAACGATCTCCGAAACAGTTGTGTCATCAACATACTTCCATAACTGTGCATCTAGGTTGTTTAAGTCTAAGTCATTTATTAACACGAGGAAACGCCCCTGCCCGATGGGGCTGTACCACTGTTGTGGTTTTTGCAATACAACAACAACAACAAAACATAATTTTCATTTCACGTAGTTGAGTTTCAGACGTGCCTAACGTAACTGCAGAGCCGCTGTATCTGTAAATGGTTAGGACTAGTTCACCACAATGCTCAAAAGGGCGGTGGACACGATATGACGTTTGCACAATATAATATTCTATGTCATCAGAGTAGTCACGTCATACAACAGCAGAACCCCTGAGAAAATAGAGATCCAGTAAGAAAAGGAGAAGCATTCTAGCGTTTAGCACTGATCTACACTGATTAGTCCTAAGCGCTGATTTGGAAATGGTTAGCTTTCATTATTGTGATGGGCAACTCTATATAAATATATTAAAAATTACATCCTCTGGCAGCCTTTTTAGGGCTGGTGTAATGGATTTGGCAAGAAGAAGATAAGCAAATGACTCGGGTTCGAGGCAAACTCTATACAGTTATTTTTCTTCTCTTACTACTTTAAGTTTCGATTAAGGTTTACTGTACGTAAGTTAACATAAAAGAAAAAAGAGCCTTTTGAACGTTGTAAACGAGTGCTAACCTCTGCAAATAGCCCATTTTAAAATAACATCCTACGTGACCTATGAATAAAAGCGAAGCCAGTGGTGTCCTAGTTTTGATACTCATTGCTTTTCTTATGTAAATCATGTTTTTCTTATGATAAATAGTCAATTGTCCCATAATCGTTTCTTTTTTTTTCCTTCTATTTTTGTTTCCTTTATTACTAATGTCAGCAGATGAGAAACATGCACATTTGAGCAATTTCAGTGGTAGTTATCAGTTTACTTACTTAAGACTTCAAATTCAAGGCAATTTGTCTTTGTAAGACTTTTTATATCATCAAAAGAAAACTGGACCCCTTCAGGCAGGTATTGTATCGCAAGTATATCTAAAGCGGAAAGCCGGATGTTTCAAACAGTTTACTGATGTTTAAGCCATGCAAGGCTGAGACAGTAGTTGTGAAATTTCCGAGAAAAATCTTTCACCCCTTCTTATCATCTGATAAAAATCAGGGATTTTCATTGTTTTTTTATCTTTGTTTGGTTTTCGTCTTCTCTTATTTGCAACAACATGATATGTGGAACTTGAGCAGAGGTCACCAACAACTAAAGAAATAGATTATTGGAAAACATGGCTCATTCTGCATTATTTACCAGTATACTAACTTAGGGCAGGATCGCACTTGCAGGCTAGTTTTAAAATGTCCTAACATTTTTTTGAAAATAAATTGTCTCGACAAGTTGTCAGAGACATCTTGAAGAGTAACAGAAGGTATTATTACTAGTACAGTAGCTTTGCACGTGTTACTGGCATTCTAGTACATTCCTCGTTGGTCTTTTGTAAAGCAACTATAAAACACCAAATTATGGGTTTTGGAGTGAATAGCTTTGTCTTTCACAACCCCATGCAGGACGGTGGCATAACCTACGATGACAACATGCACAGCAGATTCACGAAATTAAAAGAATACTATAAAACAATTCATTTTCCTCAGTACTTATTTCGTCAAAGAGTAAATAAAATTTTGGTGGTGTAAAGCTTAACGCGTTTATTCTCGGTGCTGTTCTCAAACATTCCAATGCACGTATTTCCAGTGAAACATGTGTCAGCCACCAACTATTTCGTTGGAACAATGACCAACCAGAAAAATATTGTTGTCTGAAGTCACAAGATGCAGTTTTCTCCAATTTGAGAAAAAAAATTATACCAGTCCACACAAATAGATCGCACTTCTTTTGCAATTTTTTTGTTATTGAAATGACAAAATCCACCGCACGTGTGACGCAGATCAATATAATAAGATACCTTCTTTGCTGTTTATATTGCTAGAAAAGTTGTTAGCCTTAAAAAGAAAAGAGGTCGTACTTGTGTTTGTAACAATTGAGGCATTAGTGATGTAATCCACCAAATGTTATCAAACTTGCCCGCGAGTGCTCAGTCACTTATGCTCTACAATTCTTTAGACATGGATGAATGTTCGACCAACACACACAATTGCAGTATAAATGCTGTGTGCAACAATACTCAAGGATCCTACAACTGTACATGCAATGTTGGGTATGTTGGCGATGGGAGAACATGTGCTGGTAAGTTGATTCAGTTGTTAGTTTACTCTAGTATCGGGCGGGTGGAGGGGCGGCAGTTATACCCAAGAGGCTTTGCTTCCGACCATATTACCAATGGTCCTTACGTGACCTAACATTCAGAGATGAATTTCATGAGTGCGGTACGATTTACTGCCCGGTCACAGAGACCTTTCCATACTTCAGGACTGGTGTATCTTCATTGTGTTAGCGGAATTTACACCAGTGACAAGTTTTCCTTGTGTGGAAATTCGCTTCGTGCTTAGTCACTTTAATTTCCCAAGCAAATTGGCAGTTCGGCGTCTCTGTTGTTTTCTGTGGAGCGACGAAGCCGAAGGCAAGCTCACAGCAGCTCAAGGGCGAAACACGCTTTATGTGCCATAGCTCTAGGGAGAATATTTTTATAGAATTGCAATGATGATGACCTCATACTTTCCTTCAAAGATATATTAAATCGATGAAATTAAGTATTATTTTTCGTTCGATTCACAGATCTGGCATCAGTCCTTAGCTAGCGCTACCAAAAAATTTAAAATAAATGTTTTTTAAAGAATTTTTCCTGGACTCTCAGAACTGGGGGCTTACCTTTCGGCACCGAATGTTAAATGCTCGTAGTCAAACGCAACATCAAACATTCTTCCTTCGCGGCAACATACGGACCACCGAGGAAACGGCTTTGGATTGCTTTATTTGTAGCATAAGTGCAAATGACTTGATATTTTTATCACTTTCTAATCGTTTACAAACTGAAATAGGTATCGTAATAAGAGAAATAAAACCGTAAAACGTCGGGTAAGTTGTCAAGAGTGTTACTCTAGGCTAGAAAAACTGGCCTTTTGTAGTGTTATTTCCAACATGTCGATCGATCAGCTTTTCACAGATACAGAAGAATTTTGTCGAAAGCTGGCAAATGAAAAATTTAGAATTAAAACTTCGACAAGAAAAAGTATAAATACTCTCGTTTTTAGAAAAGAAAAAACCTAAAAGATCGATATTTTACAGAGCTTACAACCTGGACGAAGAACATTCACCAAGCGAATTTTATTGTCCTGAACAAGATCTGGTAACTTCTGATGTAAAAAATTGAAACGGGCATCAGCGAAAGTCAGGATGCCATAGACGATTTTTAAGTTAATATCTATGTTGACTTCACACTAGAAGCTAAGTTAGTCTCAAGTAAGCACTTGGCTCAAGTGCACTTGAAAATCTCAAGTCGCACTTTAAAAAAACTTGGCTTCACACCTAATGACAAAGTATATTACTTGAAGCACAGGCTGTCGATCATCTTTCGCCGTAAAATCCGTCCCGCATGTCACAAATGCGATTCCTCGTCAGTAAAATCATGAGGCCTTCACAGAGGAATTGAGCCTTTTGTAGTTCCTATATATTTTTCGCTATTTTTAACTCAAATTGTACTTATTAACGGAGTTGTTGTGGTGCAAAAAAATGAACAGTTGCTGGTTTGCATTAATCGCATTTGGTGTCAGATGAAATGAAAAGCGATGGTATAGGCTGTCTCTGTAAATGAAATTCAAATGAGAGTTTCAGTTCAATCATTTGTATCGACTATTCTTTCCTTTCTATGTATTCTTACATAGAATAAATGTTTCATATAGTTCTCCAAACTCCAGCCATCCATTCTGAAATTTTCCATCGATCACAGCAGGCAAGTTGTTTATCCGTCGGTTCATCAAAATCGTGGCACTGCTGCACATCGCTTTCAGTTGGCTTTCATTTCCTATTGGTCAAGTGTGTTCTCAAGTGTGGTGTAGATCATGCTTGGCGGCGAACTTCGGCTTCTTTGAACTACGAACGTTTCCATGGTCACTAAGTAAAGTTCAAGTAAGTACAGTTCACCCCTTCACACTCAAAGTATGTTCCAAGTGCATTTAGATTATACTAACAAGCTCTACTGTGAAGCCGACCATAAGATTTAGCCAAGACTTAAAGCGGAGCTCCACGATTATTATTTTTTTTTACTGGTATTGAGCAACACCGCATGGCTTTCCTTGCGTCAATATTTGTTTATGTTTAGAGCAGTCAACAGGAATTGACTGTGGTTCAAAAACCTCAAAACATTACAAGAAAACAATAAAGTCGACGCGTGTGTTTGTTCGAAAACAAATTTAGCAATCTAAGAACGATCAAATATTTTCCTCCTCCATCGTTGGAAGACCGTGTTTGAACGTTTAGCCACCTCTCACAATAGTGCATTAAATGGCTTTCCATGTTTGATCTAGATCATGTTCATCCAAAATTTCGCATTACGAACAAATGTTTCATCGTTTAATCACCCCAACAAACAAATCGTACACAAACGGTAAAAAGCAGCCAAATAAACCACATAACTTCGAAAATGTCAGCGTTAATACGCAAAAATCATTTTTTGGACTCACTTGGTCCGCTGTTTGGTCATTGTTATGTGTTTAGCCACCAAACGTTACTTGTGACAAACACGATGTTGGATGAAAATGTTTGATCTTTTAGCCCGGGGCTTAACAAACATATTTCGTAATATGTTAAGCTGAGACATAAGCTTAAATGTCGTAGAAAAGAGAAAAAGGAGAACAATCCTGATAGTTTGAATAGGTTGTCGCATGGGGCCCGAGTAAACTTTTAAGGATTAATATCACTCGTGTTTTCAGAAATTTGCTGAAATTACCCTCGTCGCGCAAAACATGAGAGATACTTTACGAGGACTCATTCCGATTACGTGTTAATAACATAAGAGCAAACGTTTCTTTCAGTTCTTAACACTATAGAAACACTGACGTCGAAAAACAGGTACAGTTCAGTCAGCCAAGCGGAGGAAAACACTCGTTCGCTTGCAAAAGAACAAACAAACAATTCGATTAGCTACTTCTTTGTGTCCAAAATGAGTAGATTGTTATTTATATTTATTCCTAAACAAAAGTATAGTAATAACGATTAAACCTCAAATGCTAAGCTTCAAATTATTTAAGTTACCTGTGTTGTCGAGCTTTTTATGACTTGGAAATACGCAGCGATCCACTAAAGTAAAAACACGCATGAACAAAAATTACAAACGGTTTCTCCAAAGAAATAACTTCTTCCACTAAGTTTGAGCTACTTGTTCCTCCCATTAATGCCGGTGAATTGTTAAGAGAACTTTCGTGGTGAGCTGCAAGATGCCGCGGTAAAGTGAACAAGCCCTTGAAGCGTTAAATCATTTTGTTTTTCAACCACACAATCCGCGCGCCATGAAAGATTTGCTCTTCCATTTTATCAGTTGAAAATTCATCTTGTGGAGTATCTTTTAAGTAGTTCTTGATTTCTCAAGCCGTTTACGCGAACTAAAAGACAGAAATTCAAAGAAGATGAAGTTGTGTGTTCAAAATGAACAAACCAACTGAAGTGAAATCTCCAGCCGCAGAAAGCGGGCCAAAAATTAAGCCTCGTTTTGGTTTGGGTGTGCTACACCTGGCTTGAACCTGCGATCCAATCGAAAACCTGTACCTGGTCAGCGGTCGACTTAAAGAAAACAGTTGACCTCGATGAGGTCTTAATTTGAGCCCGCGACACGGTCATGTACTACTGGTCAGCGGATACCTTGTTTTAACATTGACGTCCAATATCAAAAGATGTACACAAAACGCGGGTAACAACACACAATTAATGGGACATTTCACATCGCATACATGGAAGGGCGGACGTACGGGCGTACGTACAGACGACGGACGTTCGATGACCAAAACCAAATTTTCTCGAATAGATGGGTTACCATAGTTTCTTAACCATGGTGCTCCGCTATAAACGAGGAGAAAAGTGCGAGCACAAATAAGACGGCTACTGTTATGAATACTCTTCTAGTCCGCTACATGGAAGTTAATGACAGAATTGAAAGTCTACCTCGGTCCCAATTTTGTTCAAATTTTTTTATGAGCACACGCAAGAAAAATGGAGAAGAGTACGAGCCAGCAACAATTTCCAGATTTTAGCGCAACATATAACGATACTTAGTATTCACCAAGAAATATCCACTCAACATTTATACTAACATACTAAAGAACAATGAGTTTGAAAAATCGAGAAGAGCACTAGCTGCAAAGTGAAAGTCACTTATTCACGAATACGGCAAAGGAAACCAGCCGCAAGCCGCTCTGGCGATTGCCGAAAACGAAGAAGATGCTCTTTAATTTTGATTCGGGAGAATTCGGCGACTCCAATACAGCTGCACTTCAGAAAACGCTATTGTGGTTTTTATCCCTACACTTCTATTTCTGAGCAAGAGACGAAAGCCGTGAGCTTCAACGGCAGAATGATGGCCAAGAAATCTTGGAGTTTGATTAGCCGAGCGAGGTAAGAAGACCCGACCTTGTCAGAAACAAGGACACGAAAAAAACATTCCGGCTTAAGCTTTATGCCCACGGAGAGATGTCCAGTCAATTTCCAGAAAAATTCCGCAGCCATCGGCCATTGGAGATGAATGCACCAGAATCACTGTTTTAATTGGCGGTTCGGCGTAATTGACGTTGAAATGACGTCGTTTGGTATATGAAGGCATCCCTCTGTCAAAATGAAACTGGAAAGTTTCTATCCACTGCAGCGAAGAATGCTGGTATTCAGCAAGAAGGGAAAAGAGTAAACAGTCACTCCTTCAGGAAAAGCTGTATTTCAAGGCTCCTTGATGCAGATATTCCGGAGAACTATGTGGCCCAAGTGAGTGGCCACAAAAGCTCGGAGTGTTTGCAATCTTACAAGTTAACTGGTTCGAAACACCAAAGGAGGATGTCCTTGACCCCCACCGGAGTTGACCCGCGTTCTGTATCCGGAGATGAAACTCTCTCAAGTGTGCATAATCACGATCTTCAAGTAGCCACTCGCTCGACTGCAGCAACTTCCACAAGCACAACCGAAAATTAATTAATTAATTAATCAGTCTAGCAATACTTTACTGTCTTCTACCGCTCCAGTTTGTACATGTGCAAACATAGGATCCAGCAATGGATGTATCTTCCAAATATTTCATGGTAATGTGAAAATTGTCCAGAATAAAAAGAGGCGTCGAATTGTCACAGGCCAAAAATGCCCCACTACGTCCCCCGCGCTTGGCTGGTAAGAGGTTAGTCCTCTACAAAGAAAAACAAGCAAGGCTGCATCATTTTCAGTCAAGACAAAGAAGAGTATTTTAAATTGCCATAATTATATCACATTCCAACAAACAAAGACTAGCTACATCATTCAACTTAAAAAGATGTAGGAGTTCAGATGTTTGCCCTACAGGAAAAGCTCCCAGAGGACCTTGAAAGCAAACGTTAAATTAGCCATAATTGGTTCTGACTTTTGGAAGGTGATAAGTCTGTTTTGTAGCAGGCCTAAGTCTTACAGTTAGGAATTAAATCTACTTTACAAAAGAACGACAGTTGTGCAGATGGAAAGAACATATTGTAGTACAGTGTACTTGAACATAAAAATAACAATAAAATTATGAAAAGTAACAAGGTCAAAAACCATAATTACATCTATCTTAAAGCACATAAGCAAAGGGCTGGTGTGGTGGTTAAATTATGAAAAAGTAATAACAAATTGCTTTCTTTTGTAAAATAAATAAGGGTTTAAGCAGAGTTGACTGACATATGTATGACCCCAAGCAGTTATCTACTTAAACATAATAACACCGATAAAATTATGAAAAGTAACAAGGTCAAACACCATTTTACCTTAAAACACTTAAACAAAGGGCTGGTGTGGTGGTCAAATTTTTGAAAAGTACAATGACACATTGCTTTTTTTGTAAAATAAATAAGGGTTCAAGAGATGACTTATATGCATGACCCCAGACAGTTATCCCATAGGTCAAAAAAGGGATATATTATGGCATAAGTTAAATTTATAAGGATCTAACCTAATGTGCAATTATCCAAATACTTTGTCTACCGGTAATGTTGTTTACAATACACAGGCAAAATTATAAACTCAGTATTTAGCTAATCATTCAAAGTGCTACAATTTACATCATTTGCACTTGACCGGTATGCGAAAGTTTATTAGCACGTCCTTCTGAGATAAATAGTAGATTTAAACCAGCAGAATGCTAGATTAAACGAAACAAGAGCTCAGCTGGGATCTAATCACAACTTTATACGAGCTACAACAAGTCATTGTAATGATGATGTGGTTGATAGTTATAAACATTCCAATCAAGGTTATTTTAGTAACAGTATGGAAATGATATACCCAGTTCCTTGAAGTTGAGGTCTTCACAGTGTGAGTGAATATTCATTCTCCTTTTATATCGCTACTGCAGTAAGCATGCAGACTAGCCTGTATGTCATCACGTTGTTTGTCCAAGTATCTGAAAACCTGTGGTGGCAGTATAGCCTTGCAAAGTGTGCATTCAGAAGCCACGTGCACTTACAGAGTTCCTATTTCAAGTCAAGTCAAGTCATCTTTATTTTTTGGGGGTACCAATTTCGCTGAATAACCATGTACTGCTGCAACACTTTCGAAACATTCTCTAGCTATAAAAAGCTGCATTTATTTAATACATGTACTGGTATATTTTAAAATCCTTGAGAAGAATTGCAAATGCTGAAACATCACAGCTTGTTGAAGCGATTGAACAACCATTGCATAGCAAGAACCACTAGTATCTATGTTACTCCTCCTGGACTTCTGTTGATTGGCTTACTGGACATTTACCAATTTGGAAATACAATACGAAACTGACTGCAGAGGTATTACTTGAAGTGATGTACATGCAAGAAAAATGCGAGTGCATATAGCTATCAGACATCACTCACTTAAGAAGTCTGGTAGAAAAGTAAGGATGCCATGTAAACCCAAAGGTGATTTGATCAATACCTAGCCCCAGTTTTTGAATAACAGATTATTCATTATAGTCACAGTCCAGTAGGAACAACATATATATTACTTGAAGCAAATCTTATCCACTAGATAGTGTCTTATTCACTGTTTAAAACTGACCACATTTTGAACACGAGGTCTCATTCTTAATAAATTACCTATTTAACCCTTTAGTTGATTTCACCTGTTTCTTTTCCCTTTTTTTTTTTTCACAATCCCAAACTTTTGGCACTTTCTTATCTCTCCTGGAACACCAACTGCCGTTGCTTTAATCGCAATCAGTTGATGATCTTCGAAATGGTCACAGTCATTTTAAACTGGTCGCTGTATTTCAAATGACTTGCTTGTGGATAAAAGCAGGCAATTTTCCAATACAGGATTCTCTGTATCGGACTGTTCCCCCTATAAAAATAAATGGCTTATAGTATGAACTGTTTTCATATTAAATTGCTCAAATGTAACTTGACTGTCACTTTGAATCATTTTTTTTTTATGAAGGATTCATATTTTTAGATACAGGTAGATACAGTGTATTTAAGTACACTACTAACAATAGGCTTTGTACAAAAACTACATAACATAACATTTTATTCAGGAGGTTACAACACAAATACAAAAACATCCTGAATAGGGAAATCGAAAAAACAGATAATGATTCAGCATGTACGATGTATCCTGGCAAGTCCTTCCATTTCCTTACAATGCGAATAAAGAAAGGATAAATGTATCAATTACAAACTACTCTTCTCAAGTAAAGTTTATAGTCGTGGTCAAAGAAATCTGGGAAAGACAGATGATCAATACCAAAAACTATCTTATAACATTGAACCAGAGATAGAAATTCTCTTCGCTTCTCTAGTGTTTGCCATTTCAATAAGCTACAACGGTGTTCATAACTCATTTTGCTGCATTTCTGCCTTAAAGCAAGTCGAGAAGCTCTTCATTGAACCTTTTCTAGCGCCTCGATGTCCTTAATAGATTCAATTTTCCAACATTGAAAATTACATACTAGAAAAGTTAGAAAGCAGTACATGTGTATGTTAAAGTTCAAAATGAAATTCAGGTTAAAATGTAATTCCTTTGTCTCCTCACTTTAAATATTCATGGATCATGAATAATTAGGGTCAGAAGACACAGGAAATTGAGAATAAAACTAGGTTAAACTCATTTTAACCATAATTTCACTTTGACCTACAACATGTACCTGAATGAACCCAAGATTGATGCTAATTGCTGTATGTGTGATTGGCCTCTGTTCTTTGTTAGCGAAAGAAATAACATGTCTTTATGAATACTAAAAACTTGAGACATGAGACTTGATTCCCATTTCTCAAAATCTTTTTATGTAAGAATGTAGTTAAGGATTGAGTTGAGACTGTGAACTTACAATTGAGCAGAGTTGTAAAGAAATATGTACACTGAAGAAACTTGTTTTTGTGAATGTATGTCTATGTTAACCTCAGGTGGAATGAGAAATTATATTAAAAAGAGCACATTAAAATTTGACAGTCAACTTACTCTTCTGGCCTGGCCTAAGTCTTCATGACCTCTGCACATCCCAACTGCATTTCAAGACTTGACAACTTTCAACTTCTATGTCTTGTCTAGCTAATTGGCCACAATGTCCAGCAAATAAAAATTGAAATAGAGGGAATGGCATGACATTTATCTAAAATATTAGAGGATAGAACAATTTACACAAATAAGCCACATGTATAAAATAAGAATTACTTTCCTTTTTAAACACAAAAATTTGTATACTTACTGGGAATGTCAGCTTTGCAGTACAAAACTGAGTTATGTGCCGCTGGAGGTTACCCTGGTGAAAAACCTTACACGATCTTGAAGGATTTTTGAAGATCTGCACTAGGATCTTGTGTGGATCTTATGAAAGATCCTCGAGGATCTTAATAAAGATCTTCAGGGATCCTCAAGGTTCCTGCAGGGCCCTTGAAGATCCCTGCAGGGACCTTGAGGATCCCTGCAGGGATCTTCAAGGTCCCTGCAAGGATCCTCAAGGTCCCTGCAAGGATCCTCAAGGTCCCTGCAGGGATCCTCAAGGTCCCTGCATGGATCTTCAAGGTCCCTGCAGGGATCCTCAAGGTCCCTGCAGGGATCCTCAAGGTCCCTGCACAGATCCTCAAGGTCCTTGCAGGGATCCTCAAGGTCCCTGCAAGGATCCTCAAGGTCCCTGCAGGGATCTTCAGGGTCCCTGCAGGGATCCTCAAGGTCCCTGCAGGTATCCTCAAGGTCCCTGCAAAGATCCTCAAGTTTCCTGCAGGTATCCTCAAGGTCCCTGCAAGGATCCTCAAGGTCCCTTCAGGGATCCCCAAGGTCCCTGCAAGGATCCTTGAGGCCACCTTTAAAGACCCTGCATGATTTTGTAGAGATCATCAAGGAACCAGTTGTTTGAGTAGCATACAATGTAATAAAAGTTGTATATAGGTTTCTTATAATAATCATTGTACAATATATATTAAACATTGAAGACCTTTTAAACAGGTTTTATTTTTGAAATAACTCTTCTCTGCTGAAAAGAAATCATTGGCTGAAGAACAAATATAATGCTTGTATTTAGCAACTGCAACTTATTTGTTTCAGATATAATTTTACTGTTTCTCTGCTAAAAAACATTGGCTGAAGCCACCACCTTAAATGATACAAGTCACACAATTCAAATTTAAAAGTACACATTAAATGTTTCTAAATGTAATGCTTGTATCAGCAACTGTAACTTTTTGCCTGTCTGATATTGTATACTGTTATTCTGTATCAAACTTTATAGGTATTAATGATGTTGTATGAATACGTTACTTTTGCTTATGACTGGCTGTTAGGACAAGATATTTTGTGACAATTCTATTTATAACATAGTCAGATATTCATAACTAAAACTGGAAAACAACAGAGATTCAATGCAAGGTATTTACCTAGTAAGTTAATTGGTAATACATTAAAAGCTCTAGAACCAGAAACTTGGATTTCAACTTCCATTGTTTAAACTACAACTGATTGTGCTGTAAAAGGATGTCACAGATTATCCTTTCTTTTAAATCATTAGCCCTTTTGGTTCACTGACTGCCTAATATCTGGCAAATGCAACCATTTGCAACCACTTATAATTACGGTTGGAGACAAGACTTTCTGTGACATTTCTAACATACTGATAGAGTCGCACATACAGTGTGTAGCTAAAACTGGAACAAATAATGGACCTGGTTTTTGCCAATAAAGTCTCCATATGATTCCAGAAATTAGATTTCAACATCCAGGAATTTAGTTTTTACTAATTTTGAAATTTTTAAACCACAACTAATTGCACTATGAAAGGATGCCACAGATTATCTTCCCTTCAATGCTCTCTATTGCTGTTCTTAATCCTCTGTTCTTAAATTAATTGTATTTTGGGACCTGACTTATCCATAATGCACTGTGTGCATATAGTGAAGTCTCCCATTTTTTATGCTACTCTTATAAGTCAAGTATATATTGTAATATATTTTAGAAAATATCGCAACAAATCAATTTTTTAAAAATGACAAGATTAGACAGAAAGGCCAACTACGAAACAGTTTTTTGACTTATTTTTCTGACTGTTCTCTTATTTTCAGCTAAAACTACTTTTATTCATTTCCTTTGAATACTAAATACTGCCGTTCCCTGCTAGCAGAGGCCTCTCTTCCATGTATTAAGCGTGCGGGAGAAAAGAGACCTCTGCCATGGGTCGAAAAGGTCTTTGATTAAGCCGCTGTCCGAGTTCGTGGAAGGAAGATTTAATGCGCAAATGCTCCATGTATTGTTTGCCATTTGTTCACGTGCTAAAAGCATCACGTGATTCTTCAGTCACTAAGAAACTGCGGCACATGTTCAACACAGACCGTTTGGACCCATGGCAGAGGTCTCATTTACCCAGCACGCTCAATACAAGGAAAAGAGGCCTCTGCTAGTAGGGAAATACTGCCGGTAACTCTTTTTAAATACCTTTAATTAAAGCAAATGTCTCTGTAAAGTAAATGAGAAGAACTTGGAGTACATGAAAACAAGAGCTAGTTTGATTCCCTTCAAATAATTTTAAAAAAGTCTAAATGTATCAAGCAAACTTAAGCAAAGCAAAACAATGAAGCCTTCTTAACTTCCATATACGAATTCCCAGTCAAGAGAGCTTTGATTTGGAATTCATTCAGAATTTCATAAGTACAGTACATTGTAAGTTCAATTTAAAAAGTAAAGGAATTCCAAGGTCACCTTATGAAGTTGTGATATTTCATACAACGAGGGAATTTTCAAGGTCTGAATTTGCTTAATGGCAGGCGATGAACCTTGCAAATATAGCTTAAGAAAGCTTGAATAATAAAGCAGACTTAATTTTATTTAGTATGGGTATGTCTGAAAATACCTAAAGCTAGGAAAAACAGCTGGGAAAATTTACTTAATTCATAGGACCATCCAATGTCAAGAAGGCTTTTTAGCTTGAAATCTTCAAGCTATAATTATTTTGAATTTCACATTCATTTTAAACTGGCTACTACAAGAAGTTATGATTTACAAGAAAGCAAGGCAGTGTGCTACCGCATTTAGAATTAAAAGTGACACGAAACTTAGCTTATTGAGAAGCATTTAATAATTACTCTGACTGTGAAGTTGAAGACCTGAGTTTCCACAACAGCTGAGTTGAACATCTACATCAAAAGAAAACATTGTGTGCTTTAAATCAGTCTTCTTGGTGAATTCCCTGTATTATTAAGTCAACAGTTCTACTCTTAGTACTCTAAGTTACAGACGGTATTACAGTAATCGCGAACATTACCACAGCCAGTTGCCATTTTCATCCCGAGAAAGACTTGCTTTGAATTTCGCTGAATTTGCGTTGCTGACTTTTGTTGTCGTTACCAAATACTTTAGATTTTTCTCGCAAAGGTTAGATAAACGTTAAATATGCAAATTACTGTCCGGCTTTCAACTGGGTTTCGAAGAATGTGAACCGAGCTCAAAAACTATCTTTTTTTTCTGTTTGGATTAGAATAAGCACTGCTAGTTAATGTTATCACTGCAGCAAAAAGGTGAGCAATGTTTTCTTCCACGCTGCCAAAATGTAGTCGAAAGCTTGCTCTGAAAATCCGTTGAATGATGATGGAATGAAATATGATCACTCTGGTTGCCTAGCACGTGACATAAATCTGCCACCGATAATAATTTTCACATTCTCCGAAAGCCAGTTGAAAGCTGAACAGTAATTTGCATATTTAACATTGATCTAACCTTTGCGAGAAAATTCTAAAGTATTTGGTAACAACAAGAAAAGTCAGCAATGCAAATTCAGCGAAATTCAAAGCAAGTCTTTCTTGGGATGAAAATGGCAACTGGCTCTGGTAATGTTCGCGATTACTGTAATGCTGTCTGTAACTATCAACGAACCGGCCAAAGTTGAAATCCAAAGCGAAGACTGTTAAATATCATTTTATTATTTTTCAACAGAAAAATTGAGGGGTCCAGAAGGGTGACCAGATGGGGGTCCAGATGGGGGTCCAGAAGGGGGGTCCACGTTTTGTACCGACCCATCTTCAACTTCATGATCATTTAGTTGCAACTTAAGAGCATGCACACTCAAACAAGACACGCACTGAGTGAGTCAATCACCATGGAAGGCATCTAAGAGTGCCAGTACGACACAAATTGTCTGCCATTTCGCTTAAAAATTTCGAATCATGTCATGAAGAGGCTAAGCAAAAGAACAGTCTAACAGCCTCAAATGTAGCTTGAAGAAATTCACATGGTTGACCTATAAGCTTGAGCTTAAATACACGTATTCTAAGCCGATCTTTCACCAAAATTCATATCATTTGGGTTCAAATAAAGCTTACCTGTTTCAAAAGGGTAGTGGTCTTGGTCTTCTTGTCTTGAACAACCATTGTTTAAGCTTAAAACAAACCTAACTCCAGTAGAAAACACCCGTAACGAACTAGCTCTTATCGTGAAAACCTCACCAATTTTCTCACCAACAGTTTTTCTTTGAGCCTGCAATGCACTAGTGTAGCTGCTGACCAAAACGGCTCATTCATTACCAGTCTCCTCTGAAATTCAAGATGGCTGCTTCAAAAGTTTGAAGCTATTTGATAATTTTGCATTAGTAGTGACTTGCAACAAAATTTAAAGTTGTATTTCATCAAAAGCAATTGCTTTAAAATTTAAAAACAAGCTGCTGCATGCATGCATAAATTAATCAAACAAGATAAACTGTTTTCTTTCTTATTCACTTAAATCAGTACAACATTATGCTAGATGTTAATAAAGAACTTGTGTTTTGGTGGAAAACCATATCTTTCAATTCAATCAGAAGCCATTTAGCTTAATCTTATACAGGTGTGAACTGTAAAATTGCATTTTAACATTTATTAATTGCCCAAAACAGAACTGAACATTAGCCTTACAGAAAAGCAAAATAATAACAAAGCAAATCTTTATACAGTGGTCAAATATCAGGGCCCACGCAGCAAGTTTGCAACTGGTGGGGGTGGGGGACTCACTTGGAACGCGTTAGCGTGAGTCAACTGGGGGGATCTGGGGGCATCCACCACCGGAAAAGTCCTCTGAAATGGCTGGAAATGCATTTAAAATTAACATGGTGTGGTGAAACGTAAATACTTTTGGCAACAAAACAGTGGTGTTTTAAAATAAGAATAATCAGTTTTCGATAAAACGTTAAATAGAAAAGTAACTTCAAGTTTTTAGTATTACTTGCTTTTTACTCACGGTTGAAAAGTGGGCGGGGGTTGCGTTTGACCCCCCCCCCCCTCCCCAGCCCCTCCCCTGCGCAGTGCCTGAATATGTAACTGAATCCTGAGTTCTAAGAATTCCTTGTTGAAATATCATTCGTTAGAGGTCCTCATGACATGAAATACTCGACAATCTTGAGACTGGTCCCTCAGGGATAATCGTGACAGTGTAATTATCTTTTCAAGATCTTGCAAGTCCTCACTGTAAAATCTATTAACAATCCTATCAGAGATCTTGCAAATTGCATTGATTGCAAGGATCATTTAAAGATTTCAAGATAAGAGCCTTAAAAAACGTTGAGGAGTTTTAACAATCCTCATTAGAAGATCTTTTCAAGATTCCTTTGAAGATTCTTTTAAGATCCTTAAGCCGGGGAGTCCTCTTAAAATCCTCTAGAATATTTCGGGATCCTGGCAAAGATCTTTGCAATTTGATTGAAAAGATCCTTCCAAGATCCTGAAAGGATCCTAATAGAATCTTTAAAGATCTTAAAGGGTCCCATTGAAGATCCTTTTAAGATCCTTGAGGGATCCTTATAAAATCGTTGAGGATCTTGAAGGATCCTGTCAAGGATCTTAGCAAATTGATTGAAAGGATCTTTTCACAATCCTGCAAGGATCCTCATCAAATCCTTAAGGATCCTACTAAAGATCTTTTCAAGATCCTGTTTCGGATCCTTTTAAGATCCTTGAAGGATCCTTACCAAATCCTTAAGGATCCTACTAACGATCTTTTCAAGATCTTGCTTAAGATCCTTCTAAGATCCTTGAAGGGTCCTTATTAAATCCTTAAGGATCCTACTAAAGATCTTTTCAAGATCTTGTTTAAGATCCTCAAGGGATCCTTATTAAATCCTTAAGGATCCTACTAAAGATCTTTTCAAGATCCTGCTTAAGATCCTCAAAGAATCCTTATCAAATCCTTAAGGATCCTACTAAAGATCTTTTCAAGATCCTGCTTAAGATCCTCTTAAGATCCTTCAAGGATCGTAGTAAAAATCCTTGAGGATCTTGAAGGATCCTCACGAAGATCTTTGAGCTGAACTTCACCAGGATCTTTGCGAGATCCTCACAAGATCCTCACCAAGTCCATGAGGATCTTCGTTACTAGTTTTAGAAATTAAAGATCTTTAAAGATCTTCTGAAGATCCTTAGAAGATCCTTAAAGGATCCTCATCTTTAAAGATCTTTGGCAGGTCTTTGGAGATCTTTGAAGATCCTTAAAGATCCTGTGAGGTTTTTCACCAGGGTAAACCAGTAAATAACAATTTCACGAGCAATTCTTCACGTGCACATTCTAGACGCTGTTGTCTGGCCACTGAAAACAAAGTTATAAGAACACAAACAAAACCAAACCCCATCTCAGTCTTTAGTAGTAGTAGTCTTCCCCGAGATACTCTAACAATTACAAGCTAAATTCCTCTAAGTCCTAGCTCCTAAAGGCACAACAATATTTTTCTGTACAATCGTGAATCCTTGCAAAAATTCTTATCTTACCGTTTTCATTTTCGCTTTAGATTTTCCAACATAACATTCCGTACAGTGGAAAGCGATGAGGAAAAGGATTCTCCATAACTGTTAGTGAGACAGAAAACATCTCCAGGAATGTCTTGTAGTTGAGTTTTTCTAAACACAACACGAACATAACACAAAGTAAACACCTAACGGATTGCATAATAAACAGAGGCTTCTGATTTCAATCGATTTATGCAGTACAGTATGTTTTTCAATGTTTTCCACAAAATTAAAGCTTACCCCATTTGCTCGTGCTATCAGTCGCTCTCTCCACGTTGAACTTCGCCTTTTCGTTTCATTTCTTTATTTTCTTTCGGCGTTTGTCGACATATAAGAGCTTAAGAGTTTGCTCTTGTGTTGGTCTTTAAAGTCTTCATATATGCCAACCTGAAATGACCATGCAACTTCCTGCCCAAAACACGCGGGGTTACAGCACAGCGTCGACTAATGTGACATTTGTTCTGTCATACATGGAGGGGCGGACGTATGGCTGTACGTACGTACATACCTACGTACCTACGTACCTACGTACGTAGGAGGTACGTACGGTGACCAAAACCAAATTTTCTCGAGCCGATGGGTTACCATATTTTCTTAACCATGGTGCTCCGCGCGCGCGCCTTCGGCGCGGAGCTCCGCTATTGAATACAAGGTTTGCATTTTTTTCATTATCCAGTATTCACAGCCACCTTTACAAACCTGGGTGCGAATGGGAGACTGGGTCCAACATCACTTGGCAGTCACTACAGTGGTCAGGATCATGACGGTCAGGTAACATTGGTTAGCGGTATACAACGATGGACTGTTCCGCACACAGGTGACTACAGAACTGAAGCAATTGGAGCCACAGGGGGGTACGATATATACAGTAGCAGGGGTCAGTACCAGGGAAGAGGTGCTAGAATGATAGGAACCTTAAGCTTATCAAAAGGAGAAATAATTAAGATTCTTGTTGGACAAGAAGGTGGGATTAACAATGCAAGTCAAACTTCTGGGGGCGGCGGAGGTACCTTTGTAGTGAGAGGAAGCAACACACCATTGATAATAGCTGGAGGAGGAGGAGGGATAGAAAGAGTGAATTCAAGACATACAGGGTGCGATGCCTCCACGGGAACATCAGGGAGAGCTGGGTACAGGTCATGGTCAGGTGGAAGTGGTGGACACGGTGCTCAGACTGCTGACAATTATAACTCAGGTAAGTGGATTGCAATCAACTGTACTGATAACGCAAATTGGGTTGGTACTAAGTTGAATCCACACTCACTAAAATTATACAAAGTTTAAGCACTAATTATAAGAAACGCAGCGTGCAATCAGTTATAAATTCAACTCATTATTAATTCCATGGTAACCTATAATGATTATACATTACACGACGCAAGGTCAATGTATAAATTACTCATTAATTTTGGCGCAAAATTTCAGCGAGCTCAACAATTCCGGAACCCACGCGAGATTTCGCACTTTTCAGTATCTGAATTTTGAAAGATCGACATTTTCTCATGGTCTTTTCTAAAAGTGATGAGGGATAGAAATGCTGGAAAGTTGAGCTGTATGACATGTAAGTAAAATTGAAGCAATATTCCACTTCCGCAGTTTTGCAATTCTTATCCGGCTCCTTACTTTCCCGGTTTCCATCACGAACGATCGCAGCTCAGATGGGGATTTTTCTTTGAAACTTGCGCATTGAGCTCCAGAAACATATTTTCTTACATAAATTTGGATTAACTAAAGTAGATTGAGTAAATTCTGCGTCCGATACACACGCACTTTTTTTAAATAACAGGACAAATGCAACCTTGCATTTTGTACGAATAGAGCGTCGCAGACAGTGCACATCACCGGTATAAAAAGTCTGCACTGAACGGCTCCCAAAAGCTTGTTCTGATATCCCGCAGGTTTGCAGGGCTTGATTTCTTGCGCGCTTTGTGAATTGACATTTATTTACGCAACACTTCACGCAATACTACGCAATGTTGAAAATAAATTTGTTACTTTTGTCGAATAGCAAATAAATTTGCTTTGCCGTTCAAAATATCAAATGTAGGGTATGTATAATTTATGTTGTTAATAGGACCGAGTAATTTGGGCAGTAAACATTCGAGAGAGAGCCACACTGGTTTCATTACGAGTATGATTACAGACCGAACTGGACGACGCGAAGTCCTGTTATCAATTAATCGTATTCTGTAACACAATTCGAGAAAGAAATAAGAGAAAAACTTTTCGGGAAAAAAGACAACAGTTTTCACTGCGAGATGCGTTAAAAAAGAACTTGTTAAAGTACAACTGTCTTCTTGTAACGCGCCCGATGGCGCATACTGTCGAATTACTTAGGCATGACGAGTACACTGTCGGCTGTCCAATTAGATAAATGATAAACAAAAGTTCAAAAGTACTGCGTGGCACTAAAACGGGTGAAAGTGTTACAAACAACGGGTAATGCAGTGCCAAAAAGTAGTTTGAAAGACAAACCATGCGTTTCGGGTTTAGCCCTTCATCAGTGGTATGTAAACGATTTGAAATTACGCAAGACAACAACCGATGCGCTGATGAAGGGCTAAGCCCGAAACGTATGGTTTGTCGTTCAAACTACTTTTTGGCACTTTACTACATTTTGTTTTTAACACTTTCACATTGTCCAATTTCTCTGTCCTGTTAATGCTAAAATCATCAGTAGCCAATCAGTTTCGGGCTGTAATCGATCCAGAGAGCTATATTTGTTTTATCACGAGTTTTCTTACAGACCGAATTGGACAATGACGTGAAGTCCTGTTACCAATTATTCACATTCTATAACGCAATTCGTACTGTCCGATTAATTAGGCATGACGAGTAGACAGTCCAATTACTCTGTCCTATTAATGCTAAAATCATAAGCAGCCAATCAGATTCGAGAATTTAGTTAGTCCGTTTATTGTAACTTTAGAGTAGCTGTCCAATTATAAAAGAGTCACCGCAAAAGGGAACTGTTCGAGAAGGGATGGAACCAATTCGAGGTAATCGCCGAAATTGAGAGACTGGATATATCTTTGCGTTGATATTTGACTTAATTGTCATGTTACCCTTGAGAGTCTGCAGCGTCGAGCTGCGAAGTTAATTTTGAGCTGATTGCGGCTGATTGCGGCTTTGGGTCTTGTACCATTAACTAATAGGCGAGGACTTCACATTCTCTCGTTAACTACAAAATGCCCTGAAGGTCTAGCATCACCTTATCGGAATAATTAGATTAATCTAAATACCTCTGTACACACAGTTGCAACTAGACGCTGTAATGATATTCATATTCCGAACGTTATTCTAGAAGTCGCTTAGAGATCTTTTTATTTTACCGGAGCAACGGAATTTAATAGCCTCCCCCGTCAAATCAAGACAAAGGATTCCCCCAGTGAGTTTTTAAGACTCTCTAACCACTTTTTCTATTACCATAATTTTATATATTTTTGCATTTTTACATTTTTAGATTATCGATTCTTAAACTTTTTACCCCTTTTTGTATTTTTATAGCCATTTTTATATGTATTTTAATTACAGGACCCCTTTGATACCACTGTTTGTTACACTGACGTGGTTATCCTGTTTAAATGTTATTCTTATTATTATTTCTGATTACTATTACAGTTGCATTTCTTTTATACCTTTATTTATAGTAATCACACAAAAGAAAAGAAAATGGGAAAACTAAAGACGATCTTAACTTATTCCCATCCTGGCTTTGTTGTTAGTATGTATAAATTTTGGTTAATCTCAGCCCGGGCCGTTTGCGGCTTTTTGAACTCTCTTTTCCAACATGTGTGATCTGATGCTATTGTTGCCTAAGTAAATGTCCAATCACAAGGCGCGTAGAAAATCTCTTCAGTCAGAAACGGATACAGATATCACTGCTAACCTGCGGGATATCAGAACAGGCATTTGGGAGTCGCTGCGCGGACGGATTATATCTAGGTTTTACTCCCAGGTGTGACAAATCCGGCAGCACCGCAGGCTACAAACTCTCGCGCGAAAAAATACTTTATGTGATTTTCAGCACAAAACCAAAGTAAACTATAATCAACAATAATGAATATCACCAGGTGAGTAGAACATGCTGGAACGTGTCGCGATTGCTTACAAGCCAACGCAAGGGGGAGCGAGACCGAAGGCCTACCCCTCTGATTTGCACGCAGGTGCGTGGGTGGCGATAACTAAACAAAGGCGACTATGCTCTGAAAACTGCATCGAATGATAACATATCGTGGGCAAAGACAGACCCGTGTCACGCACAGAAAATGATTGACAATCGCTACTACGTATTATAACAACCATTGGACGGAGACCAATACTAAAAAATCCTTCGTGACTGATCTAGACCAGAACAAAAGACAACAGAAACTATAAACAGATAAATAACTTAATCGTTTACCGGAAAAAGGCAAGCAGCGGCAACGGGGCTGGGGAGCGAGAACGAAGGCCTACCCCCTTGATTCGGCTCGCCGAAACCGCCAGACCAATAAAGTCTGGAAAAAAAGAAAAGAAAACGAGCGCACTGGAAAGGGGGAAAGAAACTAAATGTGATTATATAAAGGTTGCACTGAGAGCCGCAGCTCCAGTGGTTGTGCGATGTACAGCAAAACAGCACCCGAAGACCAGTCGCCCTTGGGGCTGATAAGGAAGGCGTAGGCCGCTCCACCAGGAGGACACTTTGGCCAGAGAATTTGGTCGCAAGGAAGCTTGCATGACTGAGAACCTTGCTCGATTTATCGAGGAATACTGAGTGTGTAATGACTATTTCTTGAATTGCAAGAATGCAGGCGACTTCTGCAAGGCTGGAAATTCTAAAATTTCACGCTCATACGCTCGAACAAAAAGTGGGTGTCCCTGTGATAGCCTCATAACGGGAATAACAAAACTTACGTTCGCGAAATTGAATGGTTTTGGCAATCCAACCTCCCTACAGTAAATGTACACAGTCTACAATTGTAATTCTACCCAGTTAATGTACATCCTCGGAGACCCAGGGGCAGAGAGTCGGGTTGGGACGAAGATTCAGGACGAGCGAAAGTTTACAAGACGGACGGGAGAGCCCCTGGGAACATTTCTTTATCGGACTAGTTCCAGAAGTCATTGAAATCCAGTTTCCTGATTGGGCGGCAATTTTCTGGCAAGGAATTTTTTCTGCCCAATCGGCGATCAGCTTATATATCGCACTCCTTTCGTGACTTCTTGTACCGAGGGTCAAACGTCCAATCTGCTGTCAGCCATAGTTTCGATCGCTGTATCGACACTTCGAGAAAAGGTATCATGGAAAGGGGCCCACAAAATCCAGATATCGACAAATTCAACTTCTCAAGTAAAAATCACTTGTAAGGAACTAGAAAAATCAAGATGAAGACCGATCGCAGGTATCGTAAACTTCACGCGAAGAATTGTTGCAGATTGTTGACAACTCGGCCACAATTGTTGTTGTTTGGTATGAGCTTTTGTTTTTCTCTGGTGTACTCACAGGCAGTGGGCCGCTCCTGAAACTTTTCGGGGCGATGGAATTTCTGTTGCACAGGCCAGGCAAGTTTACCGATCGCGCGAGTGAAACGCAGCCGTTGAATTTTGTTTTGTTCACGAAATCGAACCTTCCACTGCTTACAATCTACTCGAAGTCGCGTCTCAGATGAGCTCAGCTCAGTTTCGAGAGACCTTGAAATGGCCTGAGAAAATCCAGTTTAAAATAATTTACCTGTAGTCGTGCTTGTCTCTCCATCCGCTTATATTATGGCAATCATGAAAGACCAGGTTAAGTGGTTAAGGTCATTGGGCTTGTAGGCTGCTTTTGTGTGGAAAAGTACGGAGGCCGAAATCACAAACCAATTTATCAAATCAAAATCAGTTTCCCAATACTCTGACATTCTCTGGCATACAGATGCCGTTTTGACGTTGATGTGAGTTCAGATTATGCTTTTGAAATAGGTGATTACCTTGGTTATAGAGTAAGACTCGAATAGAAACTACTCCAGTGTTTTGGGGGAAAGGAATGGAAAATGGCATGTATTATGTTAAGATGAAAACAGATTTTTACAAACATCATGACTCTCATGAGCATATAGACACTTAATGTTTTCCCTACTATTTTTGAGACCTTAGCAGATTTGTGGCAGATGTTTTGCATGGTAATTGGGGTACGATATTGACCTGATACCTTTTGTAGCATTACAGGGCTTTCATAGCTCCTAAGAATTAGGCAGTGTGATATGGTATTGCTGAATATCTTGTGCAGTGCACTTGCTGTGATTAGCCTATTATAGGTGTTTCAGTGAATGATGATGGTAAACTGACTTGTGTTTCAGGAAATTGTTTGTGTTTTGAGAAACTGTTTCATGTTAGGGGAAACTGATTTTTGTTTTGGTAAATTGATTTGTGATTGACCCTTTTGGGCCGCTGTAGAAAAGCAAACTGAAAGACCAACAGATAACAGATGGACAATTAAAGTTTAAGAACAATTTTAAATTTTTTTGTACCCCCCCTCTGAAACTGAGGGTGTAATTTCATCTTGGGTATACTCATTGGAAATTTCATTTAGTACAAGGTAGACTTCTCCTGAAGTGCTGGCAGCTGGCTAAAAAGTGGCGTCTAAATTTTGAGCCACCTGCTTTTCAATGAATAGTTTCCAACATTTTTTGAAGGCTGTTTAAATTCTCATCAACAAGCCACCTTCTGTTAGATTCCAGTCGGCTACTCTAAAACCTAATAAAAACTCTGAGGCCATAAGGTTTGTGACAAATAATCACTACAATATCCAACAAATTGCATTGAAAACTTGAATTTAAAGTTACATCTCACTATCAAGAAAACTTCTAAACAAACAAAAACTAAATGAAATAACAATCCCTTCTAGTTTTATTTTGTTATTTTGTTTTTTTTTTCTTTGTTTCCACTTTATCTAAAGGGGATATCTTACTGAGTGACCATGTTAACATATTTTGTAACTGTATTCAGGTTATGGGTATGGTTTGTGTGTAGTGTTCTTTATTTTGAAACTTACCTGAAAATAATTTAACTATACTAATAGCCATACCATTGTATCAGCCTGTTTGACTCAGTGAACTGCATAGTTGAGAATGATTTGTCAATAGGTGGTTATCAAGGGTCTTTCGGCACAAGACACATTTACACTATGTGAGGAACTGAAAACATAGTTCCTTAATTAACTGGAAGCACTCTCTCATGTTTTAAAAATTGTCAAGGAAGAGGGCGGTGATAGGAAGAACCCGTTCCAAAATCGGTGTGGTCTCACAGGAGAAATCATGTCTTTTCCTGGTGTACCACTGGCTTAGCAATCACAGCAACTACAACCGTATCATGCAAAAATGGAATTTAATAATTGTTATATTATGGATACACTTGAGCGTTTATAAAAACAAGAGTGCATACAAGACACTAAACATCCTGCATCACCTTGTAAACAACTTTATCTGAAACTTTGCTACCTAAAAGTTACAGCACAGTCAACATAATGTAAATGTTTCCAGCAAGGCCCACTCTAAATCATGTTTTTAAAACTTTTAAAACCTAAATTTTTAACTGAGCTCACCACTGTGGTAAAAGAGTTCATGGAAAGCTTGTGCAAATAACCACGCATCTTATATGTGCACACAATTAGCAATTATCACAACTGCAAGGCAATCTGCAACATTTTTATGCACACCTTGGGAAGAAAAGCATATTGGCCAACAGATACCAGTCAAATATATGAAAACATTGCAATGTATCACAGTGTAACTGTACACTTTCTCTAAGGCCTTTTTGTGGTCTCTCTCGAAATTGAGCTGAGACGGTCGATTGCAAGGTTCGATGACTAAAAACGCCGAGCTGTGTGCATCTCGCCCGATCGGCAAACTTGTCCGGCCCGTGCAACAGAAATTTCATCGCCCCGAAGAGTTTCAGGAGCGGCCCACTGCCCGTAAGTAAACCAGAGAAAAAAGCCCAAACCAAACAACAATGATCCTAACCACAGAAAGAGACCGAGTTACATGCTGTTCTTCGCGTGACGTTTACGATTCCTGCGGTCGATCTTCATTTTGATTTTTCTAGTTCCTTGCAAGTGATTGTTGCTTGTTGTTTGTGGGTCCCTTGCCACCAAAATGTTCCTCGTAGGATAAATTTGTCGAACGAACGAGACAAGTGGAACCACTAAAAATATGTTCGACAGCAGATTGACCGCTTAGTTGTTGGTGTAAGGAGTCACGAAAGGAGTGCGATATATAAGCTGATCGCCGATTGGACAGAAAAAAATTCCTCGCCAGAAAATTTCCGCCCAATCACGAAGATGGATTTCAATAGCTTCTGGAACAAGTCCGATAAAGAAATGTTCCCAGGGGCTCTCCCGACTGTCTTGTAAACTTTCGCTCGTCCCGAATCTTTGTCCCATCCCAACTATCTGCCCCTGGGTCTCCGAGGATGGTTAATGTAGGGAGTCCACATTTATTAGCAGTGTTTGGACATTGCTAATAAGTCGGAAAGGACTCGAACCTACGACTCTTCGTTGACTAATCCTCTCTCCTGTCTTCTAACCACTAGACCACCACGTCCCTTGTTGAACAAAACTTAATTTTTTAACAATATAATTCATGCGCTTATTGTACACCCTGTAGTAAGCCTATATAATCACTCGCTAACAAATGATTTTCCAAACTAAATGGAAAAGGTCGATCACCAAACCTCAACAAAAAGCTAACCGTTTAAAATCAGCGCTTAGGCTTAATCACTGTAGATCAGTGATACTCTATGCAAGACTCCTATAAATATCTAGTTATACAACTCCCCATCGTCTTGTTCTTCAGTGGTCTAGTGGTAAGAAGCCGTTCCTACTAGCGGTTGCTCCGGGTTAATGTAGACTCCCAACATTAACTGGGTAGAATTACAATTGTAGACTGTGTACATTTTCAATCGGGAGATTAGGTTGGTTTTGGCCCAGCGAACGCGAATGACCAATCCCCAGGAACGACGATCTCTTTGCGACACAAAGTTCATCTCTGACTTGGGCACGAGATATGATTTACGAAAGAAGGTGTAGAAGCCGATAAGCATCGCTGTCCATAATCCAGAGTCAGAAGACGCTGTTAGTTGAGAGTGAATGCGCAGAACAGTATCCGGGGTTATGGGAAGTTTTTGAATGTGGGTTGTCATCAAGGATGCGCAGTAGACCGCGTAAGATAACTTTGATGGAAAATATCCTGAAACGTGACGTAGCCAAAGTGTCGATCAAGAACACAAAGAGGTAGTTGATTGCATTAGAATATTTACAATAAAGGGATAAGTGAATTAGAAACCGAATAATGGTTCTGTCCTTGGCTGGGATGGAGACCAGATCCAGGTGTGGAACCGTACATAGGTACGCCATTGAGAGCGACGAGTGTGCAGCGTTTAATGTGCGTATGCCGCGGCAGAAACAAACTTGGCCCGGAAATGCATTATTCAATCTCAGACAATGTCCGAGAATAATGCGACCCAACCTGTTCGCATAGTTATTTATTCCTGACAAGTGGCGCGAGTAGTGGATATGAAAGTTGTGTCGGACACTAAGTCAAAATAACTCCCGTGGCCATGACATGGCGATGGCCATATGGTTTTTACTTGAGTGTTATCAGTCTCAACGCAGACGCGTTAGTTTGTCCAAGAGGGGCCCCAGTGGGATAAGGCAAATCCGTATCATGCAGAGATAAAGATTGACAATCGCTACTATGTATTATACAACCATTGGATACAGTCTAATACTAAACATAAATACTTATTTATTCATATATTTATTTATTTATTTATCTATCAATTTTGGTGTTGTTTTGTTTTTGCTTTTTGCTTCTTTCTTTGTTCCTTGTTTTGTTTTTGTTTTGTTTTGCTTTTTTATCAAAATGATGGCCCCAGTTATATTTCAACTATGAATGACATAACACTGCAGTAATGCAGTATTCAAACAAACGCGAAATTCCTTATAAAGTCTATTTACAACTTCTCACTCATTATCCGATCTGGAATAACCATATAAACTGTTGTTATAAGGCCATCGTAGCTTGATTAGAAATAAAATACAAACAGCGGAGATAAAAATGGTAAACCATTATATATCGACTTAGCATGTCATTCCGTATGCTAGGCAACATACGAATGACATTAATTTTGTATTTCGTTCACACCACGCAAAATACAAAATTAATCTCACCCAAAATACTCCAAGCCTTCTTTGCTGCAATCTGCTCTTAATGATCTTCGGAAAGCTCTTCATAATGGTTACCCTCCAAGTATAATTGCATACAATATTAAGGTAGTCTTCCACTTAAGACCATACGTGCAAACCTTGAGTTTTTTGCTAAGAGTGAGTTAGGGGTTGGGGGTATTAAAACTCTTATTTCTCCAAAGATTTTGATGGAGGACTGGGTATTGTAATGCATGTAATTTTTCACGACTACTGGTCACGTGGCTATACTCGGCTCATTTGAATTCACTCTCTGGTCAGCCGAATCATTTGCAGAATTTACCCTGGAATGTCTCAAAATTGCCCTGAATTACCGTGTTTGAGGTCATTTGCTGGTGCCGGAGCTCATCATCAAGGGCTGAGAAGGTGTAAACCTTGCCAGTTCCAAAGAACTGCTTATTGGCACTGTGAATGCAACAAACTTTGCTCAAACGCTCGCTTCAATCTGCTGACGGTTTGTTATTCAGGGACAAGGGGCCTAAAAGCAAACGAGCCTTTTCGCACTAGGCTTCAATCTTCTCTTAAGGATGTTTCATTCAAAGCTGAAGGTGCCTGGACAACTCTTGGTGTAAGATTGAAGCCTGGTCAGAGACCAGAAAATGGTAAATTGTTTTGAAGGAGCCTTTCCCGCTCAAAGATATGTGGAATTTCCCAGGATTCAACGAGGACAGATTCTTGCTGTCTGGCTGCGTGGTTGAGTTTGCTGACAAAAATGGAGCTGATAGAGCTCTTCTTGCCTTTCCCCCAAAGATCCTCTTTAATTTGGAAGCAGAAGAGCTGTTTTGTAACTTTTACTCTCTGAATAAAGGATTCAGTTAAAAACAATTTCCCAGACTGCTCGTTTGCGAGGTAAGATTTGCATTTAATTCATACAACATTTTGGAGCTGATATGTTGTTTTCATTCCATCTCTATACTACTACATTGCTGGAGTAATGCATTGTCATGCTTGTCTGCTTTTTTCCCCTTTTCTTCGTGTGTAACAAACACTTTCGCAATGATATTGCTGGAAAAAATGGCAAAACCTGACCACAGCAATTTTTTTCTTGACCCTACGTATATTTGAAACTTGAAAGTGGCATGGAATGTGTAACTGTCAAACATTATCCACTTTCCATGCTTTTACTTTGGCTAGCTTTTTAGGGCTCAAATTTGAGGTAAACAAACCCTCTATGCCATGAACCAGAAAAAAATGCCAAACTGTTGAGCTGTTCTTTCATAACATTCGAAAGATAGTAGGTATAGGCAAAAACACCTATTTTTGGCAAAGTGAAACTTTGAAGATTTTTCTCTCTGCAAATAGCCAGAAATTGTTTCTTGCCTCACTGACTAAGAGTTTCTGCTCAATTATTTTTTACCGGGAAGCCACTATTAAAGACATCCGACAAAACCTTGTTCTGTTGCCATGGCAACAAGAGACTCATACATCATTGTGTTTGTTATCATTCATGGCAACGAGTTGCATGATGGTGGTTTCTACTGAGTTACTTTGATTTTGGAGAAAATGACGGGTAGTCACGACCTGATTGGATCGTCACGATCCGTTGAGATATTTGAAGCTGTCCCAGGTCGTTTGACTTCCGGCAGTAAAGCTACCTTCCTTTTTAAACTTCACGACCCGACATCCGGTGCCCCAGGCCGTTTGACTTTCGGTAGTAAAGACTACTTCCTTTTTCAACTTCACGATCCGACATCAGGTGAGTCGGGTCGTCAACAGCAATTGACGACCCGACTCACTTCGTGTATATTGGACATGTGTGACAGAAACAGAAACAATTAAGACCAACAGCCATGTTTTGGCAGTTCCAAAGAAAGATAATTATCCTGTCACTCTACTTAGGTTAGCAGAGCAACCAAATCTGTAAACGCGCCTGAAATCCTGTGTATACAATTTCTACTCCTGCGTCAACCTGAAGATCATCTTTCAGAACGTTTGCCGCATCAAATCTTTCATTCCTTAAAAGGACTGCTTAATTAAACCGCTCTCAGACGTCTAAAGTCATTTACAATGCCGGTTTCTGGGACTGCGATGATTTTTTATATCGATAAGGCAAAACGACGTCTTCATGACAGTCAAACTGAAAATTTTAAGGCCCTTGCTGAAAATGACTACAAATCAGCCATTGCCGACCACGTTAAAACCACTGGACACAACATCAAGTGGGATCATTTTGACATTTTAGTGTTGGGCAAAACGGATTATCATTGTGAAATTAAGGAAATATTATGTATCCAAGAACTTAAGCCAGCTTTTAACTTAACGTCAGTAGTGAGAAGTTATTGCTTTACTAATATTTTTTTAACACTTTATTTCGATTGTATACTGCCAACCTTACTTACAAACACTAACATTACTTACAATTACTAGCAACATTACTCAGAAATCTAAAACTATTTACAATATTAACAGTACCAATAAATTTAAAACCTAACTTCACTTACAGTACTAACATCACTTTTTCTTACAATCAAGAAATGGTTCTAGTAAACAATAATACTACTAATAGGGACAATGGTTTAAAAAAACACTGTTAACAGATGCAATACTACTACTTAACAATAACACCTTAAAATGAACGTTTCAAAAAATCCCTCCACTTCGTGTAAAAACGATTGAGTTTCTTTTCACGTGAGGCAATGTACTTTTCCAGTTCTATTTTTTCTCTTACCGAGACGATAAAGTCCGCAAATTGATATATTTTGATATTTTTTGCGCAGATAAACAGAAAATGCTTACCGATAACAATAACGTGGTTAAGAGTTTGAAGCGAAGAAGAGCTTTTAAAAACGCCGTATATTATTTCACTTTCCGTAAATTGTGTCACGTTAGGTTCCTTACAAATTACACGGTACCACTCAGTAAATTCGTTCCAGAAAGATGCAGCTAATGGGCAGTGTACGAATAAGTGAGAAATAGTTTGCTCGGTGTCTGGACAAAAGGGACAAATAGGTGAATTTATCCTTTTCATTTTGAAGAGGCGACTATTGGTAGCAACTATATTGTGCATTACTTTAAATTGAAACACAGATAGTTTGACTTCCTTTGTAACTGCAAAAGGAAGTGAGTATACTTTGCGGCGTTGTGAAAGATCAAAGCCACGCTTACGTAGTTTTTTGTCTGCCGTAGGTGCGGGAAGATTCTCGTGCTTAATCAGCAAATTATGTATTGTTTTACACGTTAGGCTTTCTATAGATGGTGTAGGTGAGGAGGGCTCTAGGTTTACCCTTTTTGCTTTCAAAAGTACTTTCCAAGGATGAGGTATTGCAGATAATAGTCCGTAATATTGTAGAAAATTACAGTTCAAATGAAATTTCTGTTGGAAAGCATGAAAAGAAAGAAAGCTTTTTTTTGGTTCATCAAAGAGGTGGGATACATTTCGGATGCCTTTCTGATACCAATTTTGGAAGAAAGCTGACATTTTGTTTATTTTTGTGTAGCGATTATTCCAAATTATTTGATTTGCTACTTCGTCTTTAGTCTTAGGCACAGTGTGGACTAACTCCTGCCAATAGATTATTATATCTTTATAAAACTTCGGTAGCGATTTATCTAAATTGATATGGTTGGCATCGTAATTACATTGGAAGATTAGTGTGCCACCTACGTTTGATAGCAGAGAGTTAAGAATATCTTTCCATGGAGCGTCATCAGTAGAACAAAACCGCTTTACCCAACAAAGTTTTAGGGCCTTATCAAACGCTGTAAAGTCAGTCATATTTAAGCCTCCTTCTTTTTTGCACTTTTTGATCGTAGATTTTTTTATTTTGGGCTGTTTATACTTCCAAATAAAACTGAAAATTATTTTGTTGACTTCTTCTGTAAGGGGCACTGGAGTATCGAGTACACTGCAGACAAAAGTGAGTTTCGAAAGGGCAAGTGTTTTGACTATGTTTATTTTTCCGTAGACAGAGATGTCTCTTGAAGACCAAATGTTAAGTATTTTCTTTAACGAGCCCAGCTTATCATAGAAATCTTTTTTTCGTTGCGAGCTCATCATTGTAAGAAAAATATATTCCAAGAGCGTATATTGGTTCTTCACTAAGTTCAATATTTAAGATTTTATCTTTGCGTTGACGCGATGATCCCAACCATAAAAGCTCTGATTCGGACTGGTTTATCCGGAGGCCAGAAAGACTTTCAAATTTGTCGAGTAGTTTGAACAGGTTGTGTATGGAATGATCGTCTTTTACAAACATGGTTGTGTCATCGGCATACTGGGCAAGTTTCACTGTTTTTCCGGGCACAATGTCAATACCTTTTATGTCGGTAGATTTTCTTATAGCATTGCCGAGAATTTCTATACCTATAATGAAAAGTAAACCTGATAGAGGGCATCCTTGCCTAACTCCTTTGGATAGCGTAAAGTGTTCCCTTGCAAAGCCATTATTGAGTACACAGCTTGAGATGTTGTTGTAAAATATTTTTATCCATGGTCGAGGCTGAGGGCCAAATTTATATACCTCTAAACATTTTTGCAAATAACTCCATTCAATAGAATCGAAGGCTTTTTCAAAGTCAAGGAACACTGCTGCACCAGGTATATGTTTCTGTTTTGTAAACACCATTATGTCGGAAATAATTCTAATGCATTCACCGATATATCTACTTTTTTATACAACCTGCTTGACAAGGGTGAAAAATCTTTGGTAATACTTTTTCCACACGCATTGCGATAGCTTTTGTGACTATTTTATAGTCAGTATTTAGCAAGGTTATCGGTCTCCAGTTTTTCAAAAATTCTAAGTGTTTGTCCTTTTTAGGAATAAGTGTGATAATTCCGAGTCTTTGGGAAATGGACAAACTTCCTGTCTGGAAAGCGTAATGAAAACTGTCAACCATTATTTTTCCAAGTAGGTGCCAAAAACGAAGATAAAATTCGGAAGTGAATCCATCAGATCCTGGTGTTTTGTCGTTTTTAAAACTACTGATTGCTTTTGCACATTCTTCCAATGTCAAAAGTCCTTCGCATTGTTCAGATTCAGACTCAAGGCTTTCATATTCAAAGAAAGATGTAAATGTTTTGTTTTCTTGGTCAGTTTGTTTGGATTCATAAATCTGTTTGTAGAATTTAGCTTCTTCTTCTAGAATTAATTTTGGGTCGGATAAGATAATGTTGTTTTCTGTTGTTAGCAAAGTTATGTGCTTTTTTCTGTGATTTCTTTTTTCTAGGTTATAGAAGTATTTTTTCGGCGAATTCGTACCAACGAGCCTTGCTACGGAGCATTGCTGCCTGAGTTCTACTTGCAGTAATTTTTTTTTAAGTTTGCTCTTGACGCGATCCATTTCCATTTTGATGGAGTCATTAAAACTGGACCGTAATTGTTCTTGTAGGTTGTTAAATTTTTGCAAAAGTTCTTTCTCTTCATCTCGTTTTTGTTTGACCTTCCGTTTGGCAAAAGAGATTGTAGAGACTCTAATCTCCATTTTAATCATTTCCCAGAGTAACCCTTTATCTGCAAGATCCCCATACTTCGTTACAAATGTGGGAATACTTTTAGTGATGAGTTCTATATATTCTTTATCTGTAAGTATGGAGTTATTAAATTTCCAAAATCCGGGTCCTCGCTTTGTTTCTTTTTCGTCAAGGTTTATACGAAGCAGTAGTGCGGAGTGATCCGAAAAAATGTTGGGAACTATCTGACAATCGGTAACCAGATGTTGTATGTTTCGTGACGGAAAAAGTAGTCGAACCTGCACTGAATCTTTAAGCATGCATTGCTCCAGGTGTAGCCTGGAGTGTTAGAATGTTTTTGTCTCCATTTGTCCACTAAGTCAACAGTATTTGTCAGTTCTTTTATTTCTTTAATGACCAATTTTTTGTTCTCAAAAGTGCGTCCTCCGCGTTTATCATTGTCACTCAGAGCACAATTAAAATCGCCACCAAGCAACACCTTTTCATTAGCAACTTGATTTAACACTGATGTAGATAAGTCCCTAAGGAAATTCGCCTCTTGTGTTTGGTCGTTTGGTGCATAAATATTCACGAAAACAAGTTTTGATCCATCAAAAAACGCTTCTGCTAAAATATATCTACTGTTTTTGTCACAAATTAATTTCTCAATCGTTACGTCTAATCGCGGTTTGAACATTATCATTACACCTAGGCTGTGTCTTGAGCCGTGACTAGCCAGAATTTTTCCACCCTACTCTGATTCCCATACATTTATGTTTTGTGTTGAGGAGTATGTCTCTTGTAGAAGAATAACATCGAATTTTTGCTGATGGAACCATCTAAAAATTTGTCTTCGGTTTGAGGTTTTGTTTAAACCTCTCACGTTAAGTGATATAATTTTTAAGTTCATCTACGCTGAGCATACAAAGTAAAACCCCGCATCGTACAATTTGCAACTTTAGTGGTTCAGAAGCTGGTGATGAATGGAAATAAACATTTCCTGGTTTAGAACGGGTATAATATACGAAAAAGCACTGAAAGGAGTGAATACTACCACGATACATAAAACAAAACACAAAGAGATAAGCACGTACATGAGCAAGCTATTAAACATAGTTACTGATAAGGCACTACACGTTAAATACGAATACTTACGAGCCTAGATTTTCAGTCGGCTAAATTTCCTACTTGACGAGACAAACTCAAGAGTCTAAAAGTTTTGGTGTTGACACACTTATGTTACTTTATTTGCTTGGCTAACCGCTTCCATGAGTCGACCGTAAAATGGGAAGCGTTCCGTTTCGGGACCGTGGTAGATCTTTCCATCGATAATCAGTTTTTCTACATTGAAGAAAGCTAGTTCCTGCTCTTGTCTTGCTTTCTTTAAGATTGGCTGCAGAGCTTTTCTAATCTCGTCTACTTCTTTTGGGAAGTCGTCTGCTACTCCGAGTTTGGATCCTTTTCTTAGATTCTTAATGTGTGCCTTGATGAGCTCCTTGTCTTGAAAAAAGGAGACTTTTGCGATGATGGGTCTTGGAGATGATTTCGTCCGCGTATTAGGTTTTGTCGGGATACGGTGAACTCTTTCGAATTCAATTTTGTCGACGTCGCATCGGGGAATTTTCATCTCTTTTGTTAAAAGGTGTCTAAGCGTTTCTTCGGTGTCGCTTGGTGATTCTTTATCATTGTCTTTTATGCCGAGGAACTTGAGGTTGCTTCTTCGTGTAAAGCACTCTTGTTTCATTTTACGTCTTTCTAGTTCTCTTATCGAGTCCAGTTTCTTCTTCACATCGTTTAACTCTTCTGTCATTGCTTTGACCGTCCCTTGTAGTTCTTCTACGTCTTTCTGACAGGGGCACCCAACGAGCCAAATCAACCAAAAGCTATAGAAAGACATTTTTAAGTCCCTTATGGTGTTTGAAGTCTGTTTTAAGTGATGTTTTCATTAGCTAGAAGAAGTTCATCTGTTCGGATTCCCTAGGTGAAATTTTAATTGCCCGAAAATATTAGGGAACAAAATCTTCCTTTGAGAAAATGCAAGCTGAAATGAACTTTCCACGAACTTTCTAGGGAATTATTTTCTTTCCGAAAATGCATGCGAGCTGACGTTTTAGACTAACAAAAACAGCAATTTCGACCTTTCCGAAAACCTTAGGGACAATGATTTCCTAACTGCGAATCTTTTAGGCCACGTTTTAGTTACGAAAATCCGAGTGCACTCTTTAAACGACGCCGAAAACCCAAGGCGAATTATCCTCCACCGAACAGATATCTACCGAAATTTGTCGTTGGGTGCCCCTCTTTCTGAGTAAACTGTACGCTCTTTTCTAATTCGAGGATTTTCTTTTTCTGTTGTTCGAATTCAGGCAGCAGTAAGAGTACTTTATCTAACTTTTCTTCTATTTGTTGTCGCTTGTTGCTGCACAGTGAGCAGCCATGATGATTGCTGTTTTCGGTAGCGACTTCTTCCTCAGTTTGCGAACTTGAATTAGGTTGTCTAGACCTCTTTCGTCGTCTTCTCTCTGAGGGTGATACGTGTGATTCATCTGCGCTCATTTTTGCGGTTTAAGCGTTATTTGTCATAGCCAAAAACCCGTTTTTAAGCAGTAACGGGCGGAGCAAAAAAAACTGCGTCCGCCATGCTCGACGTCTCGTCCCAGTCTAATAGCTGTATCCTTTTATAAGATTTACTGTGAAGATAGTTTTACTTAACCTATAGGTTTCAGACCCCTATATCAAAAAGATATAAAAAGTTTTAAAAACTTTATTAATAATTCATGAAGGAAATACAAAAGAAATTAATTTTTAATGAGTGTCTTTATATCTGATGAAGACACGGCTAAATTTTACATCCTATTTTCTAGGCCAAAATAACCCAAAATCTAACTTTTAGTGTAAAAATGGATATATGTACAGTAAAACTTTTTAAGCAGTTCAATAAATTCGCAATTCGTGTTTTATCAAGTCCTAAAAAACTCGGCTGTACCTCGTGGTTTAAACTTGCTCATTTATTAAACATTACTTTCAAAAAATTTAACGGTCACTTTTGAAAATGTATGTTGCTAGCATACGAAACGTCAAGTCTATATAAAATGCATGGTTTACCATGTTTATCTCCGCTATTTGTGTTTTATTTCTAGAATAATCATATTTCAGAAATTAATTTTTCAACCTATGGTAGGTTAATACCCTTAGTAACTTCTTCTATTAATTTTTTAGTATTTCTTTTTCAGGTGGTGGCGGTGGTGGCTTTTACTCCAGCGGAAGAAGCTCAAAGAACTTTGGTGGTACCATGGGGAGTGGCGGAGAAGGTGGCAAGGGATTCGTTCAGGGAGGAGTTGGTGGAAGAGCTTTGTCTAACAACGCTGTTAGAGGATTTGGTGGAGGTGGGGGCGCTTATGGTTCGGGGGGTGGTGCTGGAGGCGGAGGAGGTTACTCTGGGGGAAGTAGCAGAGATAATGAAAATGACTCCTGTGGAGGAGGAGGAGGATCCTACAATGCAGGAACAAATCAACAGAATGAATGTTGTTACAATACAGCTGGACACGGTCAGGTGACCATAACATTCATCTAGGTTACGCTAAACAGGGCTAGCCGACTTCTAAATACAATACGTCGTTTGTGATCAAATTTTCGGGAATTTCTGGTTTTTTATTTTTTTATTTTTTTTGTATTATGATTTGTTTTATGCTATGCTAATGTGTCTTTGTTTGTAAACGCCACTCTTCATGTTCCTTTCACCTGTTTACTTACCAGGTAAAATAATCCCTCCTTGTGCCCGAGGCCATGTTGCTTTTCACTCACCAGAATTAGTACCAATTCTGGCTACAAATTGAATTGTTCGAAACACCTTACATTCTAAGTATTATGGCCTTTAATATACCAAGATAACCCCTTAAGTTAGTACTTTGAACCCCTGAAATTAAGGTACGACTAGTACCTTTAACTAATCAGCTTTGGTCACTTTGAAAAGAGGTTGCATGGGAAAAACGTTGTTGGTTTGTTGTTGTTTCTTTTTTGCTTTTGTTTTTTGGTTTTTGCTTACTGAAACTGCTCGCTTCTTTTAGCTGTGTTTGCACTCTTAATAATTAAACAAATTAAGTGTAAAACTGCTTTGTCTTTATCCATACGGTTGGAGATTTAAGTAGGAAAACTTTACTCTAGTGGAAATGTTTTTCTGCGTAGGAGTTAGACAGACTCAGTCAGTTAACCTTCATTGTTTTTATCCCTAGGATTCCTTTATCACATTCTTAGAAGTAAAACTGGAGTTGGACACCGCTATCTAACATAGCGAGGAAATCGATCCTTGTCTTTTATCTTGACTTTCTGTACTGGACAAAGACCTGGGGCTTGCTGGCTTCTTGCCTCGCACCTAGGAATGGTGCAGCTTGGGGATTTAAATTCGAATTCACTGGTAACAACCGTTTGTTGTGTAGAGAGCGATGGTGCCGTCTTGTAAATGTGTCGCAAGTCGTGTCATCCTCTTTCGTACAGACGTTGGTGAGACCATTACTCGGAGCGTGCAACTGCCATAAATTCCTGCAACTGCAATTTTTACAAGTAGGTCTATTATTGGCGCGAAAATAACTGTTTCCGATGACGTCTACTACTACTTTTAGTGTAAATACTGAAATTATCACCTGAAATACTTTCAGAAACATTTATGTATTAAAAGTTTGTTCATTACGCAATCGCTTGTGAATGGCTACCCGAAGCCAATTCCTGGGAAATGTTTATCTAAAGATAAACCTACTTGTGAAAACGCCGTTTCAAAAACGCAGCATGGACGTCGCACGCTCCTGGTAATGGGCTCCTGCGTTGGTGTAATGATTTCTCAAGCACTTCCGACATCGGTTATTATGCTTCACTATCTCCCATCTCTGATCAACCGTTGATCTTAGAAATATTGGGAAATTAGACAGTAGGTGCTTCGCTTCAGGAATCCAGAGTGGTTTTACACTACATTGGAAAAGAAATCGAAAGACTTCTATGCCTTGTTTATATGTACTAGGGCACAATACCCAAATAACTCTGAATACCTGAAACGCGAATTTAAGTTAACAGATGCCCCACCTTCGTTCCTAGGGCTTTACCATTTTTCTTTCTGGGGAAAAGCCCTGGGAACGAAGTTGCAGATGTCCAATTAGAACAGGGTTTTTCTCTGCCACATATTGTGTCTATTGAATCGTACGTTAAAGCGTTTCAATAGAAAGTTCTTAAAAACATACTTTACACCAATTCAATACAAAACTATATACGATGAACTACACAACAGATGATAGATGCTCCTTCTGTAGAACTGAACCCGAAACTATAATTCATCTTCTCTTCAATTGTACGTACACAAAACGATTCTGGAAGGACTTCGAATCCTATTTTTATTCTTTAACGAATGCGTTTATATCTATTGTGTTGCAAGAAGTGTTTTTAGGTATTATAAGATCCACTTGCCCCTTAACTATTTCTTATTAGTCACAAAAATTCAGTTACATATCGGATTGTAGAAGAACCCACACTCTACCCAATATAAACGGTTTTAAGTTGAGGATGAGAGGAAACTGAAAAATAAATACACACTAAGAACAACAATTTAGACAATTTTAAAAAGACGTGGCCATTACTCTCGCATCTTTAACTTAATAGAAATAACATTGTGTATGCCTTCACATTCTAACCTTAAATCTGCTCGCCAAGAAAAAATGCCTTGCCTGAGCTCCGTTTACTGGCCAATGAATGAAAAGAGTTTGGACATATGGCTATGGACGAAGGCCCGTAGCCTCTTTCATTAAACTCAAATTTCATTAAATGATTAATTTATATTCTGGCCCAGTAAAGGTGAGGGCACTAAAAACATACCTAAGCACAAACGATCAAGACAAAGTGGACGGGACCTGGAGAGGAAAAGGTAGCAACAAGTACGTCTCAATCGGTGTAAGACGCGAGACAATTGAGAAGCTGGCACAAGGAATGAATAGTCACGTGATCCAATAACAGTAAAGGGTTCCTTCAATTACAATAAACTCCTCCTCAAGACAAGGGACTATTGTTATTTACAAATCACGCAAACTAAAGGCATAAAAATCCTATTTGAGCGCTAATATTTACTTTATGCCTTCCCTCTGTAACCTTAAATCTACTCCCCAAGAAAAACTGCCTTGCCTAAGCTCCGTTTACTGGGCAATCAATGAAAACAAGAGAGTTTGGACTTATATGCTATGGACGAAGGCCCATGGCCGCTTTTATTAAATTCAAATTTCATTAAATGGACAGGACAGAAAAATGGCTATCACGCACGCAAAACCCGCCTCGTATTCCAGTTTTCTACACCCTTACAAAGATTCACAAACCAAATCCAGTTGGGAGACCCATCATTTCGGGCTGTGAAAGCCCTACAGAACGAATGTCATCTTATGTAGACTATCTCCTTCAGCCTATCGTTGAAGCACAACAACCGTATCTTAAAGATACAGCAGATTTTATTAACTTCATAGAAAAAACAAAGGTCGAAGAAAATACAGTCCTAGTCTCAATGGACGTAACAAGCCTATATACCAACATTCCACAAGAGGAAGGGATAACCACTGTGTGCAATGCATACGAAACATTCTATAAAAACAGTCCTCTCATACCAACTCATTTCATTAGAGAAATGCTTCAACTCATCTTAAAAGAAAACTCTTTCCCATTTAATGGGCAACACTACCTCGAGACACATGGTACCGCTATGGGCACAGGAATGGCAGTGGCTTTTGCCCATATCTTCATGAGCGCGGTAGAGACAGAAATCACTCGCCTAAGCTCTAACAAACTACTGGTCTGTTAAAGATATAGTGATGACATGTATTCAATATGGAAAAAAGAATTAAAATTTACGGCTGATATTTCAGACACAGGAATAACTTTTCTGGATACATATGTTTATAAGGGCTACAGATTCAAGAGAGAATCTGTCCTTGACGTGCGAACACATTTCAAACCTACAGAATTTTTCCAATACACAGAATTTTCCTCCTGTCACCCTCTGGCAGTCAGGAAAGGCTTCATTAAAGGTGAAGCTTTGAGACTTCTTAGAACTAACTCTTCAGAGAACACTTTTGAAGACAACATTAGGCAATTCAAACGAAAATAACGAGCGACGGGTTATTCAGATAACCTTTTGGAGAAGATTTTTTCAGAAGTTAAATTTAGCGAAAGATCGTCCACGCTACAAAATAAACAAAGACGCACAAAAGAATTTTACTGTTTGTAACAGAATATCGCCCTTCTATGCCTAATCTTAAGAATATTCTAATGGCGAAGTGGCACCTTATAAAGAATCAACCTGTGTTTAGAGAAATAAGACCCTCCTATCTTTTCGTACAGAAACGGGAGGTCGTTAAAAGATATACTCATAAGAGCCAAACTATGTCAACGATGACACCAAAGGACCAATGGGAGTCTTGTTTGGCCTGTCTGTTTTATTCACCACCCCAGACACGTGCAGCAGAACAGGGGTAGCACCATGAAGACTATGAAAGTAACGAAATTAAGGAACAAACTAGGGCGAAAATAGCAGCCCAGAAAATAGTGTAATGGAGATTTTGGTGAGACAGCCGCCCATACTAACTGAGCACCAGGCGAAGAGAAACAAATTCTAATACCAGGAGGGTAAAAACAATGTTGGTGGTACAGCGCCCCTGCAAGCTGCACACCAAGATTAACAAACAAAGGTTCTGCGATAGCTGCCCATGTAGACTGCACAAACAAACAATAGCTCATTGAGGATTAATAAATATTAAATTACAAGGTGGAAACATCCGTCCATGCAAGCTGAATCACAAGTGCAACGTGAACAAACACCAGAGTATTATTGATATAGGACTTCAGAGAGGGGCCCGACAACACAGCTGCCCATGCTAACTGTGTCTTCAGGCCCATCTGACCAACTCAATGATACATTGAGGATTTAATAAAAACTAAATTACAAAGCGGAAACAGCCGCCCATGCAAGCTGAATCACAACTGCAACGGGAACTATATGTTGGACTGGAGAGATGGGCCCGACAACACAGCTTTCCCTGCTAACTGTTCCCTCAGGGCTCACCTGACCAACTCAATGATACAGTCGCCCATGCTAACAGTATCATAAATACAACGCCCACTAACACCAAATGATAACTAGAAAATACCAAACATAGGGGCCCGACAATACAGCCGCCCCTGCTAACTGTACCCTCAAGTCCATCCGACAATCACATTCTGTTAACAAGAAAGGCAAGGCAGCCCTATGTATTTCTGAAAAACATTGAACTTCCAACGCCCCAGTAAGCGAATCTGAGCGTCAGAAAACCCCTGATTTGCAGCATGCGAGACAGCACCAATACGAAAGCTGTGACCCTTGTAACGAGAGGGGGCGATCTCCTATAAACCATGAAAGTTGCGCAGAAAAATTAGACCAAGAAATGGGCAGCCCATCCACTGTGATGAAAATTGTACCCGGACCATGACCCCGCTTAGCCAAGTAATTGGAAAATAACTCGACCGGACAAGAGCGAGACTGACGAGAGAAAACAATAGACCAAGGGCGACGATTAAAATTATGCTTAAAATTTCCAAACGTCAGCTTGTAAGCTACTAGTGCACCATCTGGATTCGGCAATTTAGTAAGTTTGTAAAGCTGCAGGGGAAGGTTTTCTCCCCGCCCTGAGCCTAGAGTAATTTCACCTATACGCAAAAATGCAAAAACGTCGGAAAAAACGTCGCAAAATCGTCCGGAATTGAACTTGATAGGGAGAGCCTTGAAGACAATCAACAACCGACATCAACCTGTCCAAAATAGGTGGGATTGTGGGTAGCCGGCTATCTAAACGGAAACCCACTTTATTATAACCCTTCGGCATTTGAGCAATATAGAAAATTTTTGCAGGGTCCGTAAAACCCATGAGCTTATGAGAGTAGCCCACCGTGGAAATATAAGTGGTGACAGTGGATAGGGAATAATGAGAATCAAACAAATGAGCTATAAAGATGGCAATAACTGGTGGTGAAATAGGCAAGGGACCACAAGGAGACTGGAATACAGAATGATAAAGCTTGTATGTCGGAATAGAAGAAGGCTGGAGTCTTCAACGCAGCAAAAAGGATGCTATGTTTGCCAATTAAGTGGCTGCAGATGCAGAGGGATTCTGTGGGAGATGGATGAATGGAAGCCGCTGCCAGTTGATGGAAGGTCTACAATTGCAACCAAGACAGCGAATCAGCTAACTTGATTTCCTCGCCTGAGATGTGTTTAGCTTTGAGAACAATATTATGAGACAAACACACTAACACCATGCAGCCCACGAACAAAGAACATAAAATCCTTATCCCGACAAGATTGCTTATTAATCGTATGAACTAGTGCCTTATTATCCGTAAACGTAAAAAAACAAGATGCGGCGATTACTTATCTCGCTTCCTCACAAATGTAAGATCGACATAATTCGGTGGAATTCTAAAATAGCAATATTGCGATGCCTCCAACTAATTGGCCACTCTCCATAGCACCACTTAGAACCAAAAATGGCCTCATAACCAAGGGAACCAGAGGCATCCGTTTATAACTCTAGTTTGTGAGAAATTATTCGAATCTTCAGAAAGAAAAGAGGCCCGCCCATTGAAGTCAGTCAAAAAAGTTTGCCAAACCTTAAGGTTCTCTTTACTTCTCTAGGGAGCAGAAGAAGAAAATTGGGGGCTTCTAATGCCCAGGATGAGGTCAATCAAGCGACGGAAGAAGGCCCGACCAAGGACTACGACGGCACAAGCAAAATTGAGTAACCCCACTAAGGACCCTGCACTTCCTTGAGATTGACTTCCCAACGCTTAACAAAAAATACTCTTTTTAGCCTATTTTACTTTTTCAAACTGTGGACCCCGCAAACTGGAAGAAGTCACTGAAAATAGTATTTCTGCAAAAGCTTGTGAAATTCTAAGCAAACGACGGAGAGTTGGAGGGGGTGGGGTACCTACAACAGGCCTTAAGAGCTTGGTGCTGTAGCAAAGGGAAGTGTGGAAGCAAGAACACTGTGTATTTTTACCCCAACGTTAAACATATCACTAAAACTAACCCCAACCCTAACCCCAACCCTAACCTTACCCCAACCCTAGCCCTAGCCTTAACCTACCCCCAATCCTAACTCCAATTCTAACCCTAACCCTAACCTAACCTAACCTACCAATCTAGCCTTACTCCAATCCTCAGATCTTCAACCCTAAGGCCAAAACAACACCTCTTGCTCTAAAATTCTCATTATAAGCCTATGCTTAAGCTAAGCTTAGCCATCGCGTTCAGTATTTGGTGTAAAAAGTACTGGTCACGTGACCTAATTTTTTTTCCTTAACTCGTTCTTGTCCGCCATTTTGTACGTGTTTTCCTGTAATTTTCGAGGGTTTGAGGTCAAATCGATCTAGTTATTCCATATAAGGGGTTACCACGGAGATCTCTCTGGTCAACAACATCGAAGGCTCTATCTTTCATGTCACACTTGTCACGCTAGCTGTCGTTTATTTTTAAACGATCACTCAGCTACAACGTAACTCCGTACCTATTTAATTTATAAGAAGCCCTCTGCCTGGCATGATAAAGCTGGGTTGGTGGGTAAAGACAATCCTCCGAAAGAAGACAGACGTGGGAAGCAATGTCACACCAAGTTAGCCGCCGAAAGGTTTCGATCGAGTCATGGTGATTCACAAAGTGAAATTGTGTCCCTAGTCATTCTGTGAGTAGATTCCGGAACCTGGCATGGCAGTTTTGGTGAGTTTTGACTTGTAAATAATGCAACCGGTGCAATAGTTTGCCAGCAGGACCGGGTGGCTCGACATTTATGAAAAATATCTGAAATGGAAATTGGCGGACTAACACGCGGCAGTTATCCAAGTATATCCCAGAATTCCATTGGGTCACAAATGCGAACATGTCAAACCAGTGAGAGCAACTGAAATCAAATAGCGCTACCCAGGTCGGGCTAAGGAATTGAGCGGGAAAATTGGAACAGATTGCAAGAAGTTGAGTCGAAGTTTACTGCCAATATAAAGTTTTAGCTTGAAAAGGGATTTTTTGTTTTGCAACAGAATAAACAGTCATATTCAAGGAAAATCGGTACTTTTAATACGTTCACGGAGTGATAAAGTCTAAGAAACTCAGGATTTAGCAATAATAATGGCTCATTTCAAACATAGTCCGGGATTTGGAAAAAGTTACAGGTTTTCAAAGCACCGGTCTTCAGCGACCGGTAAAATGCAGAGCCGGACAAGAAAAAGTTAAGAAAAGTTGAAATTAATTCCCGGTACTTACTAGGTTCCTCTTGAGGTAACTGCGCTTCCATTAAAACATAATTTAACTCAATGCCCGCAAAAGCCATGGTTTTCTCAGGGGCCATGGGGAGCATCGAAAAATAACTGCAGTTGTTTGTTACAAGTGTCCTCAGTGTGCGAAAAAATCAAAAAATCATCTAACAAATGCAAAATAAACTTGATGTGTGTAATTTCTTTTGCGGCAATCCATTCAACAGCGGTCGAAAGCATTTCGAAGGTTTTGCAGCCGAACGTGAACAACCCATAGGCAAACAGCGGTCATAATAATACATACCCTGCCAACTGATACCCAATAAGTGATAATCTTGAGGCTGAATGGGTATAATTGATATCGGTCTCAGCAAGAAAACACTCTGGTTTCACAGATTGAATTAGACGAATAACGTCCTCGACTGTAGCATAAGAAACACTGGTAAACTCGGCAGGAATGTCATCATTCAAAGAAACCCCTTAGGGTATGAGAGGTGATGAATCAAACGAAATTCACCCTCCGTTTTCTTAGGTACCAGACCAAGTGGAGAAACCCGAAAAATTGAAAAAGGTGGAGAGGGGAGAGGCCCTTCAAGCCTATGGTTCTTTCCTAATTTCACCATCAACTGCGGATGGATTTTGAATGGTGGAAAATAAATTTGGTGGATAATATGAAGCACAAGAGCCCTCATAATGTAAGTGGAACCCCCTTGTGAAGCCACTGTTTAAAAATTCCACAATTGAAGGATCGTACCCAGAAAGAAAGGATAGCAATCTATTATTATTTACGGATGTTGCATGGTAGGCGTTTGCGACTTGGACTGGGGCAGGGTCTGGCTGCCGGAGGGCTTTCTGGGGTCCCGAAACCGAGAGTTGTACGAAAATTACAATGGAGAGCCCTGTGGGGGCCCTCGCACTTGGGGCACGAATGTTTAAAAGGACACCCCGAACAATCAGTGTCCTTGTGGAATTTGTCACTGAGGACATCTATGCAAACTATCCATTTTCAACCCTCGTACAAGACATTTGCATTAATGTCCGGCAGTGCTTTTAATTATTCATTGCAAGAAATCAATTTGACTTCAGCACCATGTTACCTTGTAACTTAGCAAAAGACTCTTTACGTGAAGTGTTTAGGTTTATTTTCCCTGAGTGCTGAGAAAATTAAAACGAATCGCTGGTACGAAATGAAACGACGATGAAAGACACCTACAGTATACCTTCTGTAGACGATGCAGTGTTTTCCTGTTCCCAAAAGCACCCTGCCATCTATTTTCGTATTTTCCAAACCTTACAACCGATCCTGTGGGGCAAACAAAATATAGATGAACGTTTTTTTTTCTATACGCGAGCTCAATGAAAGCTCATACAAATATTTGACGGTTGTAATGCTGAAGAATCAAGTTACTCTCTTGCACGTGAACCGGGTGCGTGAGATGTTTTAGCGTTTGTTTAATAGATATATTTACCAATATCACTGTAGTGAAAAGAGCATTCTTTTCCAGTAACCTTCTCAAAACCATTGGACTACTGCATTTGATGACTGTTTGAATGCAAAATAGTTTTTTTTCTTGAAATAATCCTTGCATTTAAACTTGTAGCCGCGATCTTTCAATTTATCGCGAAATCACTCCTGTAACGAGATTTATAGTAGTGTTCTTACATGTACCTGTTTGAGAACCATGTTATTGAGGAATATGTGTCTGCAGAGATGTGGTAGTGGTTGTAGTGGTGGTAGTGGTTGGAGTGGTAGAGGTAGCTGAAGTGTTAGTGCTTAGTGCTAGTGCTAATGCTAGTGCTAGTGGTGTTAATGTTGGTGCTAGTGTTATTGCTACTGCTAAATACTCCTAGGGGAGCAGGGATTGCGCAGTGGTGAGAGAACTCGCCTCCCACCAATGTGAAAATTTGGTTTATCAACGGAGTTGATAATGTAAATTGACCACCGTAAAGGGATTCGATTAGCTGACGTTTCGTGCGTTAGCCCTTCGTCGGAGCGAATCGAGGAATTGTGGGTTGTGTATGGTTTATATACAGAAAATGGAGCTACGCTATTGGTGGTAACATGGTAACGTGAAAAACAGGAATAAATTAATTGAATGAAAAGCGCTCGTTGATACCGTGGGGATTAAGAGTGCCAATTTGAAAGATCAGTTTTTGCTCGAGATTTTTACGGCTTTCCGTGGTACCTTGATGTAGGGAAAGGCCGGAGATCGACATGTGTTGTTTACAATGGTTAGGGAGATTAAAATGCCGAGCGACAGGTTTGGATGCGTCTTTGTCATCTTTCTCAACATCACGAAGATGTTCTCGGAATCGGTCACCTAGTCGTCTTCCTGTTTCGCCGATGTATAACTTTTTGCATAATGTGCAGGTTATGCAATAGATAACATTTGCGGAGGTACACGTGAAACGATCAGTGATCTTAACAGATCGCTTAGGGCCCGATATTTTGTCAGTGTTTTGAATGAAAGGAAAAGTTTTGCATCGGGAGCGCGCGCATTTAAAAGTGCCAGGTTAGTGCCAGATTAGTAGCGGTAGCCGGCAATTCTTGTTTGACCAGGAACTTAATTCTAAACTTTTTAACCACTTACACCATCTCATCATCACTACTCCGAGAACCTCGTGCATTTACTTTTTACCCAAAATCCACAAACCTAACAACCCGGGTCGACCTATCGTTTCTGCTTGTAGTTGCCCTACCGAACTCGTTTCTAGCTATTTAGACAAGATTATGGCGCCCATCGTCAAATCTTTGCCATCTTACATTAAAGACAGCCAACACGCACTTGAGATTTTCCGGAATCTCAATTTCACCGGCGAAGACAAACTAATATTCACTATGGTTATTTCATCTCTATACACTGTCATTCCAAACGGCGAAGGTCTTCAAGCACTTAAGTATTTTTTCGATCAACGCACCGTCAAGGAACCAAGCTCGGAAACGCTACTCCGCCTAGCTGAACTAGTTTTAACACTTAACTGTTTTTCTTTCGCTGACAACTATTACAAGCAAATTAATGGTGTAGCGATGGGCACAAAAATGGGACCTAGCTACGCCAATCTTTTTGTAGGGTACGTCGAGTACCAATTCTTCAATCAGTACAACGGTCCTAAACCTGAACTCTACGGTCGCTACATTGACGACTGTATCGGCGCAATTTCGTCTAGCAAGGAGGAAATCAATCAATTTATAACCGCCGTTAATTCCTTTCATCCGTCTCTAAAATATACCTGGGAAATTTCGGAAACTTCCCTTGCCTTTCTTGATATCAAAGTTTTTATTAGCGGCAACGGTTTATGTACCAGTGTGCACTACAAACCCTCCGATTCTCACAGTTATTTGTTGTATTCATCTTCACATCCATCTCATTTCAAAAACGCCATTCCCTATTCTCAATTTCTTAGACTTCGACGTCTATGTAGTGATGACTCTGATTTTTCCAACAAATCAGAGGAAATGTGCCATTTTTTCGAGAAACGTGGCTATCCTGATTCTGTGGTTCAATCGGGCCATCACCGCGCTCAGCAGATTAATCAACAGTCAGCACTACAGACGTCACAAAAGGAAAAGAATGACAGAATTCCATTCACCCTCACATTTCACCCGCATAATAACCCAGTTAAAGCCATCATTCTTAACAACTTTAAGATACTGCAAAATGATCCAGAAACTGCTAGAATCTTTTCGGAACCACCGCTGATTTCATTCAAACGCGACAAAAATGTAGATAACTTTCTAGTTAAAAGCGCATTCAAAACAACTGAACAACCTGGCACTTTTAAGTGCGCGCGCTCGCGATGCAAAACTTTTCCTTTCATTCAAAACACTGACAAAATATCGGGCCCTAAGCGATCTGTTAAGATCACTGATCGTTTCACGTGTACCTCCGCAAATGTTGTCTATTGCATAACCTGCACATTATGCAAAAAGTTATACATCGGCGAAACAGGAAGACGACTAGGTGACCGATTCCGAGAACATCTTCGTGATGTTGAGAAAGATGACAAAGACGCATCCAAACCTGTCGCTCGGCATTTTAATCTCCCTAACCATTGTAAACAACACATGTCGATCTCCGGCCTTTCCCTACATCAAGGTACCACGGAAAGCCGTAAAAATCTCGAGCAAAAACTGATCTTTCAAATTGGCACTCTTAATCCCCACGGTATCAACGAGCGCTTTTCATTCAATTAATTTATTCCTGTTTTTCACGTTACCATGTTACCACCAATAGCGTAGCTCCATTTTCTGTATATAAACCATACACAACCCACAATTCCTCGATTCGCTCCGACGAAGGGCTAACGCTCGAAACGTCAGCTAATCGAATCCCTTTACGGTGGTCAATTTACATTATCAACTCCGTTGATAAACCAAAGTTTCGTGTTTCATTCCCCCACCGACGCAGCACCACAGTTTCTTTAGAAACTAATCCCCTTTTCCCACCAATGTGGTCCGGGTTCGATTCCCGGACTCGGCGTCATAAGTTGGCTGAGTTTGTAGGTTCTCTACTCTGCTCCGAGAGGTTTTATTCCGGGGTTCTCCGGTTTTCCCCTCTCCACAAAAACCAACATTTGATTTGATTTATTTAGAGTTGATTTGATTTAGTCTCCCCAATTAGTAAAGCATCTGTGCTCGGCTAGATAGATTTGAGACTTAAATAAAGTGATTATTATTATTATTATTATCATTATTGTTATCATTATTATTATTATTATTATTATTTATTATCATTATTATTATTATTATTATTATTATTATTATTATTATTATAATGCTGTTGTGATAGTGGTGGTCGTGGTAGTGGTTGTAGTGGAAGTTGTAGTGCTAGTGATATTGTTGTCTTGGTGGTGGTGGTAGTAGTAGTAGTGGTAATGGTGGTGGAAATAGAACAAATAGGTGCGAAATTGTTCATGTTTCTGTTTGTTTGTTTGTTTGTTTGTTTGTTTTTACTTGATATTCAAGAATAGTTTATGATAGGAGAAGGAGAATTGGAATCCTAAGAAACAAAACGACTTTCGACGGTACATCCGTCATCGTCAAGATAACAATAGTTCGTTGCATTGTGCTACGATAACAAGTGTTCGTTGTAACATTGTGTTTGATAAAATTTAAAGCTAAACGGTTAAACAGTGTGCGCGCGCACCTGACTATAAACAGACTGTCGAGGTGCCTATAAGGAAAGTGACAAATTGATGTGTTTGACCTGCTGATTCAGGTCAGGATTCTCCCCTTTTATCTGCATAGATTCCTTAAGCTTAACTTGAAATCTAGTAGCCGCAGAGTCTAAAACTTTGAAACAAGCCGGTGAGCAAGAGCTACGGCAAGACTCTGAACTCTGTAAATGTTTAAAAGCGTGAGAGGATCTGTCCAATGATAAGTTTTCGTGGACGCGCGTAGAGAAATGTCGGCTAGTTTCACCGATGTAGCAAGCATTACAACTTGCATAGGAAAATTTATACACAAGGCGCGTTCGGAGCCTATCAGGAAGTGGATCTTTCACATTAAACAGGTTCTTGATTTTAATGGTAGAGAAAACAAGTTTGATGTCAATAGGTTTGCAAAATGGATTAACAAGTTTACGCACCCTATGCTGTGCTATACCTGAGAAGCGGTCAATGTAAGGTATCTTAAAATAAAACTTTGGTAATTTCTGTGTCTCGACACCTGTTGCAGGTCGTGAGACGTCACCTTCTACCGCCTTAAAATACCGTGGTGTATTAAGCTATTTAATATATGCTCAGGATAGAGATTCATCCGTAGAATTACAATCAATTTTTGGATGTCATTGTGAAAACCCAACTAAGTGTTGTTAATCTTGAAAATTCGGTCAATGAGGGTTTTGACCAGCTCAACTTTGTAAAAAAAAAAAAGGTGTAAAACTAAAAAACAAATGGTAAGCACACCCGTGAAGGTCTTTCGGCGATAAACAGTGGTGACAGGGAAATGTGGGGCTTTGTTACCCAATAGCACATCGCGAAAGGGTGGAGTACCGATCGATCATTTGTAGATAAAACACAAATTATACTCTCTGAACTGAACAAGCATCATTTCCTCCTTATGTCAAGTTTCTTCTTTTATTTGCATTTTGGAATTGAAACGATGCCTTGTGCTAGAACTCTTCTGGTGACCTCTTGGTATTCTAATCATTTTGAATCGATATTTGTGAACAAATATAGCAAACAAATAAAAAATGATTCTTCGGTTCACAAACACCACTTTTAGAACATTTTTGTTTATGCAGTCAAACCCTGGATTTACATATTTATGCAACAAAATCTAATTGTGACAGTTCAAACATTTATTTGCTTAGCTTCAGATTTCGTGTCACACTACCATTCGTGCCGCCGTTTTATTAATGGCTTTCAGGTGTGGCACGAAAAAGGACGTCACGATAATCAAAAGATATTGAATATGTGAATGACGTTAAGTCGCTCACTGTACGTATGCACATTTTATTTTTTTTTTAAATAAAAAAGTCTCAATGCAAATGACAAAAAAAAAAAAACCACCCTGTATCACTTTTGCCAATAGTTACATTATTCAATAAAATACAATTCAATGTGAATTGCATTGCTTGGGAATTTTTGCCTGTGGCGGCCTATGTGAACATAGGTTTGACCTAGGCGGCGATAGATTTTTCCTGCTCGTGTGGCTCAACGGGAAATCGGTGGATTCAGCGAACTTGTCAACTTGTATGCGAAAAAGTCGCTTGTCGATACCTCTCGAATCTGCTAACAACTCACAGTAAATTTTAAAGAGTTATTTTAACTCCAAAAGTGGAGTTAAAATTTTAGGCTAAATATAACCCCTTTTGGGGGGTTATTTTAACTCCCTTTTTTAACTCCTTTTTAAGGGTTATAATGACTCCAGTGTGGGAGTCACTTTAACTCTGCAAAAGGAGTTATTTAAACTCCATAAGGGAGTTACTGTAACTCCAAATGTGGAGTTAAAATGTTAGGTTAAATATAACTCCTTTTTGGGGGTCATTTTAACTCCCATTTTTAACTCCAATTCTGGAGTTGTATTAGCTCCAACAAGGGAGTCATTTTAACTCTGCCCCATAAAAGAGTAGAGTTATTTCAACCCCATAATCAGGGTTAATTAGTCACTCCAGCATTAGAGGTAAAGTAACTCCAGCACAGTCACCCTATGTAGTTTTAAGATGAAAACAACAGATCACACAAATTGACTGTAACATGTTTAATTCAATCAGATTTCATTTTCTTATCTAACACCAGTTTCTTGCATACTATGTATTATCATTGACATTTGAAATGTAAATTTCAATGATTATATTGATAAATAAGTATGCATGATTAAAACATTTAAACACGACAATCTTTCCAGGTATGAAAGTCAAATTTGAAGAACATTTGAATTTAAATGACTATACAACAAAATTCAATCTGTTTGTTTGAACACAACTCTATCTTTTCTTTAAAAAATATAACTGGCTTATAATTTAATTTTCATAAGGTTCTATCAGGAACAAGATACACATGGTATGTGTACATTAAAAACATTTTAAACTTTGTTTTTGGCTGAAGCCTTAACAGAACACTATCACATAAGCACATTTGTCAGTTACTCAAATTTAAACTTGAAAAATTCAGTTTGATGTGCCAAATTTAAATTGGCATGGACAAGTTGGCAATGGTTATAGTAAAAAGTTCAGAAACTCTGGGCAAACATGAATATTTGATTCCTTTAAGAGAGGAAAAAAGAATTGTTAAATGTTTTGAAGTCAGCTCATGACAGTGGCCCCTTAAAGAAACATTGAAATTATGAGAGGGCAGAGGTGAACTTGTTCACTGCCACTCTCTTTGTTGCTTCTTGGCATCTGTCTTCACAAAATAGAAATACCCACTCGGTGGGGTATATAATTATTTAAATATTTAACAAGCCACATGAAGCCCCACTACAATGCCACGTTGCTTGTCCTAAGAGAAATCACTTCAACTCCCTCCAATGCAATACACAGCAGGGCCCAGTTGTTCAAAGCACGATTAAGCTATGTAATCACGGGTTAGAGCAAACTTTGAGTACAGTCTTAATTGTAAATACTGGTAATGTTCAACAAAAACATTTCAAAAAGACTTTCATCCTTAAGTTTTGACTGGAATTTAACTTTATTTTAAGCGTACAATTTGATTTACAAAACTTTCTCAACGAGTGAGATTAAGACTTCAGTTAACTCTTAATCCTGGGTTAGCATTAATCGTCTTTCAAACAACCGGGGCCAGGTCCTTAAGTCACCAATGCCTATAATCCTGGAGAGCTTTGGTGTTCCTTGTTTCCACATCAATGGACTCTACATACATCCTACAAAAAGAATGTATTCAGTACTTGAGTATCTAGACATCAGTTTCAGCATGATTATCTTTTTATGCAAATGTATGCATTGTAAACCCCAGATATGAAATTTAAAAGTTGTCATTATTCCCCACTGTTGCATGGTCTACCTGAGGCAGCCATTATTAGTGGTCGTCATGCAACAGTGCTCCCATAGTGTTGTGTCAACCACTAATAATGGCTGTTTGGGAGACTGCACTGTCAGAGTCACTGGTACGTAGATGTTATGATGCAAACAAACAAAACTGCCATGTCCATTTCAGCGAAAAAGCAACTCAAATATATAATGTGCTTGAAGTTACAGTATATGATCACCCATGATTATTATTTTAGAGGAAACATTTACTATTATCCTAAATAGTTGCCAAAGAACTGATCAAACTCAGCCTTCATGTTAAAAGAAAGGAAATATACACATTAAACTATACAAGCTTCTGCCTCATATCAAAAAGACTACAACTTGTAGTCTGTTCTGTGTGATATGAATGAAGTTGCATGAGATTACAAGTACATCTTGAATGTGAGGTGCTACTAACATAAAAACCACCTAGTCAAACACTCAAATAAATAAATCTCACACAGCCAAATGGCCCTGAATAAAGTGAATAATAATAACAATAACAGCAGCAACAACAACAACATTGCAATTAATTCACTTGTGGCTGTGTTTAATAGGGTTGACTGTCCAAATTTAGCAACACCCAAATAAAAATATTTCAATTCCTGCATCCTGAGAAATATTTCCTGCACAGCAAGAAACAAGGTATACAACACTTTCCTTCATTAATATTCTTTGGAACAAATAGCCATGTTTGCCATCTAACCAACAAGCACAGCATTTGTAGTTGAATTATGAAAGGTTCATTTCTTTGCCCTTTTGGATTTGTAGCAGACTTTCTTCAAATTAAGATGCATGCTTAAATACTTTGTACATGATCATGTAGCCAATAATTGCCACTGTCTCAAAACTTACCTCGTCATTTATAAGATTATCAATGGACTCTTGCTTATATTAACTGCAGACTGTATTGAGAAATCTTGCTAACTCTTCATCCATGGTTATCTAAGACAAATAACACAAATAACAAGTTTATTTTCCTCCGTTAGCAATGCAACACTTTGATAAGTTGACAGACATTAACATACATGAAAACTTTTGAAAATAACTGTTCATTTCTTGTTCGGACGCCATACTATTATAAATTCAGTGAGACTTCAAACTATTTGTTAAGTTGAGACTGAATAATCGTCTTTAGAACGGATAGAGATGGATTACAACGTGAACGCTTCGAAGTTTTGTGCTTGTATTTTGCTACAAAAATCACTCAATAACTCGTTGTGGTTTGCTGTTTCTGCGAAAATTCACTTGAATTAATATATTTCTCTTGGTCTTCGATCGAGGAGCACTGAATGAAGGCATGTAATCGTGATTTCCGGAAAGGTTTACGGGAGCAAAATCACAACCGTCAAAGCTAACACGTTACATGCAGCATTCACCGCCGCCTCCTTTGTCAGTATTCTTATAAATAAACTGTTAAAGCGAGACAAATCGACTAAAAAGAAACACAAGTCTCTAAAACACTTACCTGATAGAGTTTCTTTCGTACTTAAAGATCCAAAAATGAATATAAATGCACGCCGATTCAATACAATTTTCAATACCAACCGCCACTGGCGCAAACATTTGAACGCGAGATCGCTCACGTGTTACATCACGTGTTCTAATCATTTTCTTGTAGGGTAGGGAGCGTGACCAGTGATAAGAGAGTGACCTTTCGTGATTACATTGTACTGCCAATATTTCATCCATTTATCCTTCGATCCGTGGGATTATTTTTCTCGAACTTTCCCTTCTTCTCAAACCTGTATTCCCTAGATACAAGGGAAGGGAAGGAAAGCTTCAGAAGCTTACCGGGGTGGGGAAGGAAGAGATAAACAGCATGACCTTTGGGAAGCCGCTTTTTCCACCGAAAACTATGCATTACAAAAGCTCTTTTGTTTCAGCGAGCCAATAGTGAATTGCAAAAGGGGACGAATATGGCATACCACTGCAACGTTTTTGTCATGCGAGTGGTCCAAGCTTTCATGTTCTCTATCCCACGAGCCTTTGAACAGAGTTGAAAATAACAACTTTACAGTAAAGCAATGACTCTGTTTAGTTTCAGTTATGCCAGCTCCTATAAATACATTAATGACTCTAAACGAGGAGTTATATCCACTCCCTTTGCAGAGGTAAAGTAACTCTATGAAAATAATTCCCCAAATAGAGTTGTTTTAACTCTTCTTGGAGAGTTGCGATCACTCCATAATTACTCCCTAAGGGGAGTTAAACTAACCCCTTAAAAAATGACTCCACAAAAGGAGTTTATTTAACTCCACAAACGAGTTAATTTAACTCCACAGGGAGTTAACTTTAACTCCAATTCAGAGTTACAATAACTCCCACAATGTAACTCCAATTTAGGAGTTAAATTTACTCCCCAGTTGAAGAGAAAAGTCTTTTGCTGGAGTTAAAATAACTCTTTTTGGAGTTAAAGTAACTCCGAACAAAAATAACTCCATCGTGAGGAGTTAGTTTAACCCCACTTCAGGAGTTAAAATAACTCTTTGAAAATTACTGTGCTGGATCTTTTTGAATGGCAATTCACTCTCACACAAAACTGGATCTGTCTGTTTAATTAAAGGAGTCAAAATCAGTGAAATTCAAGGTAAATCTACAAGCAGCCAATATTCATAAAGGATAATTGTTAAATAGAAGCAACAAGCCTATCCTCAACTACACAAGCTAGGAGCAGTCCCTCTTTCGCCGTGAGGCTAAACCAAAACCCGAGCGAGAAAAAATGGCCGCGCAAAATCTGGACGTGGAGGGGAGAACTAGCGGCGAAAGAGGGCCTGCTCGTACTCTAATTCACAAGTCTTGCAATCCCAACAAAAGAAATAATAGAACTTCTGGGGAATTTCCTGGCCTGCTGCAGCAAAGCTAACGAAACTAAAAATAACCTTATCAATTCCATGCAGTAATTTGTCCTACAAAAAATGGGCAAAATAACAACAGCTAGAAATACAATCGCATGGTCTTTGTTACTATCGATTTTCATCGATTATAGGGCCAGTGGCGGTGGCGGTGGCGGTGGCGGTGGGCCAGTGGTGGATATTTACCTCGCCGCTTCGCGGCTCGGTAAATATCCCACCACTATTCACCTCCACTTCGGTGAATAATTGTTAACTATAAGTCGATGATCGATTTTCATCGATTGGTTATAACATACCAATAAACTAAGTAACATGGAATTCTAGCTTATAATTAACGGAAATCTTGGTCAGGCAACCTCATTTCTAAAGGATTGTCTGTTTCTAAGAATATCTTTGGTTTGCAAGAAACAGGGAGTAAAAATAGCCGAAATTCGAACTCATTACCGTGACGAGTATTCAATTTACAAAACGCGTATACGCAAACTCGCGAACTTTGATCAGCGTGTTATAATAAGACAAATTTTGTAAGTTTCAAAACCGTTATGAGAATGGGTTCAGAGCCACCGTAAATTTTCGCGAAATGGCAGTGACGTTCACAGTTAACTGTCCAACAAAAATTTAAATGAATACTGGTTTACTGACTAAAGCTGAGAAATTAAGACATGGCATTTCAAAGTTGCGTTTTAATAGGATTTTATGGAATAGTATGCTTCCAGGACGTCCTTGGATGCAAACATGCATTCCCTGGAATAGGCAAGATATTTACCAAGTTGTAAAATGGGCCAAAGCCTCTGAAAAGCCAGTAAAAACACGAGGTTTCAGCCAGTTGTGTTGGCTTAATTTACTCCCCAGGAAACCATGCAGCATTTTTTCCGCATTGAAGACCTTTTTCACCTGGGAACAATACTTACCAGAGACATGGGTCAGCCTCTGGGCCGCAGTAAAATAGAAACAGCTAAACGTTCATATTCATTTTATTAGTTTTGAATAAAACAAATCGCGCGTTCATATAGATCTCTGAGGTATGTTGTGAAGGGAACTTTTTTAAGAAACAACCGGACGTCTGACTGTAAAGTAATGCACAGTGCGGTACATTGTGTGGGCATAGTTAATAGATGGAAATGGTTATGAAGCTCGGCAAACATCAAAGGAGCAAAACAAAGAAGCGAATATTTATGTTGGAAGGTCCATGACGCTGCACATCTTTTGTTTTGCACTCATGTACTGTGCATGAATTACGTAATCGCCATGTTTCTATTGGTTAGTTTCATGAACACGAACGATATCCCAAACAAGTTCTCTATTTCGTCAAAGTCAACAGAAACGGAAAATTAGAGACAAGAACAATAGGTATCGTAGACAAATGTAATGATCTGACATGTACCAAGAAGTATGCTATAACCGAGGGACCGAAGCCAGCCACTCGCTCAGCCAACCCCCCCCCCCCCCACCCCAGTCATTTTATGCTTGCTACGGGCCTGAAATTGCATTCTTTTTCAGTCACCTTCTCAAAACCAATACATTGGACAACTGCATGACATGACTGTTTGAATGCAAAATAGTTTTTTTCTTGAAATAATCCTTGCATTTAAACTTAAAGCGGCGATCTTTCAATTCGTATTAAAAGAGGTTTCTTAAAACATAAAACTGTAAAAACGAACGATAAAATCCGACGTTTCGGAGTAGTCATGACTCCATTATCAAGGAAAATATAAACGAGATCATGCAAATTGCAGCATTTAAAGCGATTTTGGCGCGAAAAAATTTAACATAAGAGGGTGCGAAGATTATAAAAATACTTTCGCACAAATGGAGTCTGATTGCACGTTGAGATTTGGCTTTAAAGCTCTTATAAAAAGCATTTCGTACACTAAGCAGTCAAATTTAGTTTTGCATTTCTTAAGCACTTGGAAACGCTTTAGCAGGTCCTGAGGCATTGTTCCGTTTCAATTTATCACGAAATCCCTCCTGTAACTAGATTTATAGTTGTAGTGTTCTTATCTGTTTGAAGACCATGTTATTGAGGAAGATGTGTCTACGGAGATGTGGTAATGGTAGTGGTTGGAGTGGTAGTGGTAGTGGTAGTTGAAGTGTTAGTGCTTAGAGCTGGTGGTAGTGTTAGTGCTAGTGCTAGTGGTTGTAATGTTGGTGCTAGTGTTAGTGCTACTCCTAATGCTGTTGTGATAGTGGTGGTCGTGGTAGTGGTTGTAGTGGAAGTTGTAGTGCTAGTGATGTTGTTCTCGTGGTGGTGGTGGTGGAAGTAGTAGTGGAAATAGAACAAATAGGCGCGAAATTGTTCATGTTTCTGTTTGTTTGTTTGTTTTTACTTGATATTCAAGAATAGTTTATGACAGGAGAAGGAGAATTGGAATCCTGAGAAACAAAACGACTTTCGACGGTACATCCGTCATCGTCAAGATAACAATAGTTCGTTACATTGTGCTACGATAACAAGTGTTCGTTGTAACATTGCGTTTGATAAAATTTAAAGCTAAACGGTTAAACAGTGTGCGCGCGCACCTGACTATAAACAGACTGTCGAGGTGCCTATAAGGAAAGTGACAAATTGATGTGTTTGACCTGCTGATTCAGGTCAGGATTCTCCCCTTTTATCTGCATAGATTCCTTAAGCTTAACTTGAAATCTAGTAGCCGCAAAATCTAAAACTTTGAAACAAGCCGGTGAGCAAGAGCTACGACAAGACTCTGAACTCTGTAAATGTTTAAAAGCGTGAGAGGATCTGTCCAATGATAATTTTTCGTGGACGCGCGTAGAGAAATGTCGGCTAGTTTCACCGATGTAGCAAGCATTACGACTTGCACAGGAAAATTTATACACAACGCGCATCTGGAGCTTATCAGGAAGTGGATCTTTCACATTAAACAGGTTCTTGATTTTAATGGTAGAGAAAACAAGTTTGATGTCAATAGGTTTGCAAAATCAATTAACAAGTTTATGCACCCTATGCTGTGCTATACCTGAGAAGCGGCCAATGTAAGGTATCTTAAAATAAAACTTTGGTAATTCTTGTGTCTCGACACCTGTTGCAGGTCGTGAAACGTCACCTTCTACAGCCTTGAAAATATAGCGGTGTATTAAGCTATTTAATATATGCTCAAGATAGAGATTCATCCCTACAATAACAATCAATTTCTGGATGTCATTGTGACAACCCAACTAAGTGTTGTTAATCTTGAAAATTCGGTCAATGAGGTTTTGACCAGCCCAACGTTATAACAAAAAGGTGTAAAACTAAAAAAATTGGTAAGCACACCCGTGAAGGTCTTTCTGCGATGAACGGTGGTGACAAAGAAATGTGGAGGTTTGTTATCCAATAGCACATCGCGAAAGGGTAGAGTACCGATCGATCATTTGTAGATAAAATCTGAAAACGAGCATCATTTCCTACTTATGTCAAGTTTCTTCTTTTATTTGCATTTCTGAATTGAAACGATGCCTTGTGTTAGAACTCTTCTGGTGAACTCATGGTATTCTAGTCATTTTGAATCGATATTTGTGAACGAATATGGCAAACAAATAAAAATAATAATTCCTCGGTTCACAAACACCACTGTTAGAAAAAAACATTTGATTTGATTTGATTTATTTAGATTTGATTTGATTTAGTCTCCCCAATTAGTAGAGCATCTGTGCTCGGCTAAATAGATTTGAGACTTAAATAAAGTGATTATTATTATTATTATTATTATTATTATTATTATTATTATTATTATTATTATTGTTGTTGTTGTTTATGCAGTCAAACCCTGGATTTACATATTTATGCAACCAAATCTAATTGTGGTGACAGTTCAAACACTTATTTCCTTACCTTCAGATTTCGCGTCACACGACCATTTGTGCCGCCTTTTAATTAATGGATATGTTTTCAGTCTTTCGGGTGTGGCATGAAAAAGGACGTCATGATAATCAAAAGATATTGAATATCTGAATGACGTTAAGTCGCTCACTACTGTACGTGTGCACATTTTTTTCCAAGAAATTAAAGAGATCTTAATGCAAATGACAAAAATAAAAGAAGAAAAAATAGAAAACACCCTGTATCACTTTTGCCAATAGTTATACATTATTCAATAAAATACAATTCAATGTGAATTGCATTGCTTGGAAATTTTTGCCTGTGGTGGCCTATGTGAACATAGGTTTGACCCAGTGCGGCGATACATTTTTCTTCCTCGTGTGACTCAACGGGAAATCGGTCGATTCAGCGAATTGAACTTGTCAACTCGTATGCGAAAAAGTAGCTAGTCGATGCCTCTCGAATCCGCTAACAACTGGATCTTTTTGAATGGCAATTCACTCTCAAAATTCCTCTCAAATTTCCTGGCCTGCTGCAGCAAAGCTAGCGAAACTGAAAATAACCTTATTAATTCCATGCAGTAATTTGTCCTACAAAAAATGGGTAAAATAACAACACCTAGAAATGCAATCGCAAGGTCTTTGTGACTATCAATTTTCATCGATTATAGGGTCAGTTCATATAACTATGAATTAATTATTATCGATTACTAATCGATGATCGATTTTCATTGATTGGCTTTTTATAACATACCAAAGTACTAAGTAGCATGAAATTTTGGTTTATAATTTAAAGAAATCTTGGTCAAGCAACAGCAGCTCTAGAGTATTGTCTGTTTCTAAGTTTATCTTTGACATTTCAAAAGTTGCGTTTTAAGATGATTTCATTGAATGGTGTTTCCGAGACGTCTTCGGATGCAAACATGCATTCCCTGGAATAGGCAAGCTATTTACCAAGTTATGAAATTGGCCAAGAATCTCTGTAAAGCCAGTAAAAACACGAGGTTTCAGCCAGTTGTGTTGGCTTAATTTACTCCCCAGGAAACCATCCAGCATTTATTCCGCATTGAAGACCTTTGTCACCTGGGAACAATACTTACCAAGACATGGGTCAACCCCTCTGTACATTAGCTATGCCATAGACAGAAAACAATGGCATTCAAAACTATGGTCTGAGGTCACATCAGCGGTTCGAAAGGTATTCAAAGATCAAAATATGAATTCTCCTTCTGACTGTGCATTCCACTCCGTTTTGAGAACCGATTAGCAATCATACACCTCCGTCAATCGGCAGGGACTATTGATGTTGATGATGACCTATACCCTCCTTACTCCATCGATTTGACGTTTTATCACGGATCTTGCAATCAACAGAATTTAATTTGAACTGAACCTGTGTAGAACGCATTAAACTCACAATCGATGGAACTAGCTTTAAGCTTTCAGTCTACTTTACGAGCGTTTCAACTTGGTCTGAAGCAGATTCCATCGACCCCTGACGCCTCTCTTTTCCTTTATCATGAATTTTGGGTTATCGTCCAATTTTCGTGAATTGATGAACAAATTTTACTACAGTGTGGACTGCCTTTCTTGAACTGGAGCAATTCACTAGCAATCGTTTCACTCAAAAGACGAATGTCATGCTCGTCTGTCCATTCCATTGTAGGCTGTTTACTAGAAGCCGTACTCACGGCAGAGTCTAAAATATTCAAGCAATGACACTAAATACATGACAACTGTTTATGCAAGTTCCTCATTTTCATCGAATACAGGGCCAGGTCATATAACTATGGATGATTATTATCCATTACTAATCGATGATCGATTTTCATCGATTGGTTACAACATACCAAAGTACTAAGTCGCATGAAATTCTAGCTTATAATTCAAAGAAATCTTGGTCAAGCAACAGCAGCTCTAAAGTATTGTCTGTTCTAAGAATATCTTTGGTTTGCAAGAAACAAGGAGTAAACATAGCCGAAATTGGAACTCATCACCGTGACTAGAATTCAATATACGACACGTGTATACGCAAACTCGCGAACTTTGATCAACTTGTCAACTTTTTGTAAGTTTCAAAACCGTCATGAGAATGGGTTCAGAGCAACCTTGAATTGGCAATGACCTTTACAGTTAACTGTCCAAGAAAAAATTAAATGAAAACTGGTTTACTGACTAAGGCTGAGGAATTAACGCGTGACATTTCAAAGTTGCGTTTTAAGATGATTTCATTGACCGGTGTGCTCCCAAGACGTCATCGTATGCAAACACGCATTCCCTGGAATAGGCAAGATATTTACCAAGTTTTGAAATGGGCCAAAGTAAGCCTCTGTAAAACCGGTAAAACCACGAGGTCTCAGCCAGTTGTTTTGGCTTAATTTACTCCCCAGGGAACCAAAATTTTTTCCGCATTGAAGACCTTTTTCACCAGCATAACAATACTTACCGGAGACATGGGTCAGCTTCTGGGCCGCAGTAAAATAAAAATAGCTGCTCGCTCATATTCATTTCATTATGTTTTGAATAAAACAATTGGCGCTTTTATATAGATCTCTGAGTGATGCTGTGTAGGGAACTTTTTTCAGAAACAACTGGACGTCTGTCTGTAATGTACTGCACAGTGCGGTACATTGTGTGGGAGACGCTAGAATGATCTTTTCCGCATTGCAACTGATGCTTTGACGGCAGAAAACAATGGCATTCAAAACTGTGGTCTAAGGTCACATTAACGGTTCGTAAGGTATTAAAAGATCAAAATATGAATTCTCCTTTCGACTGTGCATTCCACTCCGTTTTGAGAACCGATTAGTAATTATACACATCCGTCAATCGGCAGGGACTATTGATGTCGGTTGATGAGGACCTATACTCTCCTTACCCCATTGATTTCACGTTGTGTTGATTAATGTGTAGAGAAACTAATTACGGATCTTGCAATCAACAGAATTTAATTTAAACTGAACCTGTTTATAGCGCATTTAAAGTTCCTAAGCTCTCATTCGCTCCTAGGCGTATCCATAGCTCGCCTACTGGAAGACAAGAAGCATGAAGGCAATCTTTTCAGTTCTACTTTTCATCTGTGCTGCTGAAGGTTTGTCCCTTTCTCGTCCAGATGGCCAAACTAAACTCAAACGCGTGCTACAAGGTAAACATACCTCTTTCTTGTTGTCATTTTTTTTTTATATTTCTTCTTGATAATAGTGATGCTGGCAATGTGAAATTATTCCATTATTTAGCCATTTCATAACAAGGACGGTGCAGATTTCTTAAGTTTCGAAGAGTAAAATTTCGGTTGCTATTTCGAGGGCTTTTTCCTAAAGTTTAGCATCAACGATTTCTTAAATTTAAAAACTGAAATCAAAGAGCTAAATTCTGGTACGATCCGAGACAATTCACACCGCACGAAACAGCAGGTTTCTGCCTCTTTCTGCCGCCGTCTGTAACCAACGCTCTTTTCTAGCCCGGATAATAAGCAAGTGCTCTCCTGATAGGATAATTTAGGTGCGCATTTACGCAAAACATGAAAAATGCAATGTCACTTTGTCGATGTATTTAAAACCTCTTTCAATTGTAGTATTTCATGGAATTACTTATCCCCCCCCCCCCCTCCACCACCACCACCACCACCCACCCACCCATCCCAGCATTTGCGCGTTCAAGTTTAAAATAAGCGAAAGTTTTATTATTTTGGGGGGTTGTCTACAGGACCTACAGTAATATTAGAAAATAATGCTTTCCGGACTGAACTTCAAAGAAATTGTCAAAAGAGCAACAAATATTTGACGGACCATGAAATTGTTCCTTCACCCTAAAAAGAAGACATCAAATTATATTACAACTTGAGACTAGGATCAATCCATAATGAGTTCCACTGACTTTTTTAACACACACTTTCAGTTCCTTCCTAGCCAGGCTTAGCCAAATATAATCAAAACTAAGTGCATACTAATGGGGTAATCTTTGATGAACTGGAGCAGGTTTCGTGTCTGAGTGTCTTACTTGAAGTGACACTAACAATAGGAGAAACAGAAATTCTCAGTCTTTAATGAAATCACCAGAACTATTCTTGGAAACAACGCAGAATTTTCGAGGCGACTAATTATTGGCTCGCTTTTGTCGATTAAAAACCTTATTAAGAACAGCAGGACAGTATACATGGGGTAAACACCGACAAAGCGTCTCTACGGGACACCATTTTTTTTACCGGTCATTGAACGTGTCACTTAGCGTGCCTTTAACAATCGCATTCTAAGCAAGTTATTTCTATCACGGGAGAAGTGCATGTTTGGTCTTTGACGATACAATGCTTTATTGAAAACAGCAATGCAGTACACGTGGAGAGGACACCGACAAAGCGTCTCTACGAGGTATCATTTGCATTTTTTCCGCATTCTGCCGGTCATTAAACAATTTGCTGATTAGCTTGTGTTTAACAATCACATTACTGTAAACAAGAGACATGGCGTGAGAAGTAGCGAGGGTGCAGCCGAAATCAGCTATCGTACAGGGAGAGAGAGAGAAAGAAAAAGAGTAAACCCTCAATCTTACCAAGGACTCTTCAGCTCATATGTAAGGTGTTGTGGGGTTCTCTATGGAGTTCCGAATCGATAGAAGAGAATATAAGAGAACGTGCATTGCAACAATTGAATTATTTTTATGCTCAGACAATATGAACATTTTAATTCAAGCAACGGAGGATGTAATGATTCCTTTTAGCTAATTTAATTTTCGTTATTTGTCTAGCGGGTATAGTTGATGCCAAGTAATTTGAAATGTGTTGCCAAGCAACCCAAACAGAAATTGCGCTTTCTAAATACTGCCGCCCGTGGGAGTTTTTAAGGAACTTAGGCACCAGATGTTTTACGGGCGATGGCGACGTCAGCAAACGAGCCAGCCTGGGTGACAGGGCGCCATCGTTCCCGCCAAAATACAAAGTTAGTCAAAGAGGCGTTTTTTGCGACGGCAACTCTTCCGAACCTGCCTTGAAAGTTAGAGAAAACCCTTGTGAATAATGTCTTTTCGCGAAACAAGAGAGATGCTGCTACTAGCGTATGATAGTAACATAACCTCAGACGAAGAATTCTTGGTCTTGTGAGAGAGCTACCGCTCCAAGAACCCAGCTTTTCCACACATTTCGTTTGCAAGATTTGATCTTCAAAACATCGACGAGGCCGAATGTTTGGCAGAGTTCAGAGTCCGAAAACGAGATATCCCTGTACTGACAAACATTCTTCGACTTCCAATGATCATCCATTATCCGCAAAGAACAACCAGTGATAGAGTGGAAGGTTTATTTTGTAATTGCATTTATGCATGCTAATTAGAAGATTTTCTTACCCATGCTGTTATTCAGATATCACTAGTGATAAGCCGATTTGGAATCGAAGACCAGCGCCTGAGAGTTATGCATGATTACTACCGAAGTCATGGATGACGTCTTTAACAATCACAGCCACAGAATCTCAAGAGTAGGCTGATGCAATCCATTTTAACTCCAATGATGGAAGTGTTGAGTCGATGTTTGTCAATATCATTACTGATTTCAAACTTTTGGACTTAAAAAAAAAAATTAGAAAAATTGGCATGAGAGGTGTTGGGAAAAAACTTTTTAGAAAAATTGGCATGAGAGGTGTTGGGAAAATTTGTCTAGTCTGTGCACTCCTTCACAATGCAATAACATGGAAACAGCACCTCACAATTTTGGGGGTTGAACCCGGCTCCTTCTTTGGAAGACTACTTCAGATAAATCAAATACATTGAATGGATTTATTATTTTTAACCAATAAAAGTAAGCATACATACAGTATTTCTTGATTTAATGGACTCTTGCTTATATAATAAGGGAAAATCATGCTGAACCCTTATCGCCAATGAATAAAAGTCAACTGACAACAAACACAACTGGCAAGTAATGAACAGTTTGTCTGTAAGTTCTTACAGTGCATAGTATGATGAGCTTTAATTCATTGTTGAATCAATAATGAACTCAGTAGAGGCAGACAGTGAAATCTTTTCGTTTTCAGGATGTTTTATTAAACACAAATACTTTGTCCTTACAACAAGAAAAAAATTGAACGTGTATAAACTGTGTAATTGCTTATAAGACATAAAGTTTAATTACAAATCGTAACGAGTTTAAACTTGAAAGTTCCCGAAGTTCATGGTTTATACCGAATCAAAACATTAAGTGTATATTCTTTCTTAAAGGATCTAACGTTCTTACAAGTAAAAGCGAATTCTGCAAAGGCAATACTTACTTCTTAACCAGATTTTGCATCATGGTCATCAACGCCCGTGAAATCTGCACTTGCTGTTCTGCTTGCCGCTTCCGTAACAGTTCAATCTGTAGTTCTTGTAGCGGCGGTCGAAACACCAGAACCAAACATACAACGAATGTGTCTGGTATCGACGCACCAACAAGCAAGATATATTTTACGGACAATCACTTGAATCACTTGTGAAGTTCATTCCACAATCATATCGTAAACTGAAATTAATAATACTAAGAAAGGGCTAAAACTCAACATCTACAAAGCGCGACATTCCGATCATTCTTTCACAAAATCATATGTTCTCAGCAGTATATATAATCAACATTACTGCAAAATTCAGTGCATAACTAGGCGAAGGATTCTAATAACAAATCTAGCTAAAATAACAGCGAATACAGAGAGATCAACGTGGAAAAATCACTTTGCCTTAAATTAACCAACATGATCCATGCCACGGGGCACTCAAAAATACCTTGCTTAAACTTCTTATAAATCGATGAATTTCATAAAACAGCAAACTGGCTTTATAGCAGAAGAAAAGAAGTAAAAACAAAGAAACGTACATAACAGTCCTGCTATGCATGCCGTAGCTTGTCCAAGAACCTCGATGTTCGTGCAACAGCTACTAACACGAACAAGTATTATGAACTCTCCGACAATTTGAACCAACTAAAAAGGCGATAAAGGCGTTGCTATAATAGATTGCGTGCTTAGGAAAACAAAACGTCGTTAACTGATTACAGGAAACAAAGTTCCATTATTAAATTATGTTCGTGAATGTCATGCAATGCGGTTAGAGGTCTTGTTTTGGACCTCGCTTCCTGCTCCTTTCTTTGCAGCTCCACCTCCTGCCTTTTCTTTCAAGAATTCAAAAGCATCGCCTCCGCTTCTCCGGCTCTTTTTGGCGCTGCCTCCAGCTGATACACTTGATTGTTTGTTTGTTTGTTTTTTCGAGGCCATGCGTTCCATAGCCTTCTTTCTGATTTTTTTCAGCTGCCTCTTTGTAATCTGACTTATTCTTTTTGTTTAGCGGAAAAGCTATCTTCTTTCTCTCATAGCTCTTCAATGAGCGCATCCTTTTCGGACAACTCACAATCGATGGAACTAGCTTTAAGCTTTCAGTCTGCTTTGCGAGCGTTTAAACTTGGTCTGAAGCAGATTCCATCCATCCCTGAGGCCTCTCTTTTCCTTTATCATGAATTTTGGATTATCGAGCTTGTTCAATCTCTCATGGATTGATTCCCAGATTTTACCACGGTGTGGACTGCTTGTCTTGAACTGGAACAATTCACTAGCAATCTTTTCACGCAAAAGAAGAATGTCATGTTCATCTGTCCATTCCATTGTAGGTTGTTTACTAGAGGCTATCTTCACGACAGAGTCTAAAATGTTCAAACAATGACAATAAATACATGACAACTGTTCATGCAAGTTCCTCAACTATAGAATATTAGCTTAAGCATCAATACGAACAAAATTTCAATAGCAAAAACATATAAAAGCATGAAAATCAGAAGGCTAAACTCACGTTTTACAGGCGACGTCGAAATGAGCAAAACAAAGTCGGTGCAGAGTGGCGACGCCTGACAAAGTCATCTGGAAACGTTGATCGGAAGTAACTTTCCCTTCTGGTTGCCGTCGCTCCCTAGAAAACGTCTGTCGTTAAGTTCCCTACTATCGCCTCAGTAACAGCTCTCTGTATGGAAGAAAAGAAGGAAAAAAGCTGGCTGTCTTCAGCAACGGATGGGGTCTCACCCTAATGACACAATCAATACCATGGTGTTGCGTAACCAGTGTACCTCACCGTCTGATGAAACACTAGCAGTAAGCAGTCAAAACTAGTTACTATAGACCCTTTTCATAATGGCGCCCGACAAATTATTCTTTTATTTTTATGATAATGAGCCCTTCTAGCCTCGTCAGCATGTGCAAAATTCAATAGAATTTTTTCATTAAAGTGAGGTTAGTAGGGCTAATTAACACATATACAAAAGAATAATTAAAATCGTCCGCCATTATGAAAAAGGTCTATTATTGCATCTGCTGCGATAAACAACTTCCACATATGACCCTAGTCTCTTGGCTCCTTGTTTCTGATGAAAGACACGTTGAAAGCTGGGGGTTATTGGCTTTTAAATTCGTGCCTCGTGAAAGTTTGTTAAAAGTATACGTGATGCGCGAATTTTCTTAAACGTCCGTGCGTAAAACGGGGTAACGACAACCCGCCACCCTCCCCTCCCCCTTTCCCCTTGCTACCCTATATCTAGTGCTTTAAAATGTTCCCCAAGTTTTAGTAATCTATTCCCCGATCTCGTCCCCAGAGCGTGTTTTTCTTTTGGTCAGCACCAAGAACGCGGACTCTGGCCAAATTTTTTTTTTTTTTTTTTTTTGCATGTTTAAGGAAGTTTACGCCTACAGTTCTAATGTTGTTGTAAGGCAATCGTCCCTGACTTGAAAAGCAAATTAAAAACGTACAGTTTTGCCATTCAACATGAACCACTCTTACACAGACTTTTTTGTATATTATGTTGTCTGATGAGCTGTTAAAAGAAACTGGACATGGTTAATCGTTTGCGTACCAACAATAATACTGGTAGCTTACGTAGCATCCACAAGAGATCAAATCAGTCAAAAGAAACAGAATATGACAAATGCAAGGCTGATACTACGTGAACAAAGTTGACTTTGTGAGACACCAACATGAGCAAAACTCGATAAAGTAGGGTTGTAAGCGTAACAAACTAAAGTGACGTCAGCTTCATGCCGACGTAAATAAGTTGCACAACTGACCAGTTCACGATATCAATAGACTGCGAGTACTCTCTAATTTCGACGATGGATTGTGGCGCCAGCGGAAGACACGCGCGCACGCAAAGTTGCGAGGAGACACGACGCGAGGGTAGCGCTGAAAATTAAAGACTACAGATTAAAGACTACAATAAATTAAGCCCCATTTGCCAACTTTGAAGATGAATTCTAAAGGTTAGCAAACCGTGACAGACGTCATGCCACTACAAAGGTGAGTTTGAAATACTTACATGCACACAACTTCATGATTTTGCATTAAATGGGGCATGGTTTGACATGAATTGAATCAATCTGCGGGTATGACACATGTTGAATAATATCATACACACCGTGTTTTCATATCACAGTTTCTTTCGTCACCGCAGCTTGCTCTTCGTTTCAAATTGTTCATGTCTGGTGAATCTTCGTTCTCGTCTTTATTTATTCATCTCTCTTTCAGTTTGTTGATAAAAAAAAAAGTGCTTATAATAGACCCTATACAAATATGTCCGCCTTTAAATTATCGTTTTGTTCGTATCAATAAAGATATATCAATCAATCAAAGTAACCTCACTAGCTTAGTTCGGGATAAAAAGTTATTCCGTATTTTGATCTCAAAACTAGGTTAGAGAGGCTATTTTGAATACGAACAAAAGAATAAGTTAAAGACAACCATTTTTGCACAGGGTCTATGTTAGTTTACAAACGAGATGCGTGTTGTCACTGAACAGAATTTGGCTCTTTTGACCTCCAGACAACGACATTGTACTACTCTATGGCAGTTTGCATCGACCTCCATCACGATTCCTTTCTTACCGAAGGCTATCCATGGGACGTTAAGCCTATGAATGCTTTTCTTCTTCAGTTTTGTGCTTTGTTTTCAATATGTGTGGTGACGATCCATTTATTGACAAAAATTTGCGACGTAGCCGAATTTATTGTTTATCGATCCCTTAAAATTCCAGATATCAAGGTCAGCATAAAATATCTAAATGCTTGAACAAACGCTTTCAACTACTATTAACTATAGAAATATAATTTGAAAGCAGTGATCAGAACATTTTGGTATAGGAGATTAACACTATACGCTAATATTACAACTGCAGTTTCGACTTTGGTGATCTTTTATGATTAAGGATCCAAAGTTTTGCATTTTTAAATTACAGCAGCAAAAAATACATTTGTACTGCTATGATGACAACCAGTCCATTTGGGGGTTTACATGCATGTAAGTTATAGTTTGTGGAAATCCGATATATTGTAAAAGCAAAATACTGAGAAATTGAGATGTACCATGAAGAGTTTCCGAAAAAACTACCCAAATATTCGTGATATCGAGGATTGATTGGTAATCAGTTTGACAATGTGTTGGGATTTGATAAAACATGCAAAGATGCAAATAGGATTGATTGGCGTTGGCCTCAAAGTAACACGCTCTGGCGGCACGGTTAATAGAGCTGTCTGACAGAAACTCCTATTCAAAGCCTGTTACTGATGGAATATAACAGGGTTAAGCCGATCTGTTGTCTCGAAGTTAATTTATATAAGTCCAGGCTTCTATATCAGTCAGCTTGTCAGGCGACGCCATATTTTTCATCTACTCCCACTCCTCGTCCCATTTCATTCTTTTTAAGGGTGAAAGCCGCGCGTGTTTGGAAAAGATTTCAAACTCGTGTGTAAAATGTTTCTTAATGTGCATAAATTATTCATAAAGCAAGACCGACACAAGAAGATAGACAACTATATTTAATCACACAGAGTTGCAATACACGTTAACGAGCAACTGAGCTTACGTATTTACTGCTGACTTATTGAATGTAGCGGTACAGTTGTTAAAGTCCCCAAAACAAAAAGAGATATTTTTTTCTAAATGAAATTCTCCCTCATTGATTGCGACCTTGTCTTTTCGTTCGATCTCAACCTTGCTTGTACAGTTCGGCCTTAAAATGGCACTTACATGGGAAACAAATGCTCCGTCAGTCCTTGAGCGAATCGCTGGCAACACACGTTTCCTCTTCTTCACTAGTTTTAGGAGGTCTAAATCTGTACTCTGCCATCTGCATTGCGAAGTAACGCGCTTGCTCAGAAGTCCCAAATAGCTAAGCAACAACTTGGCATTGAAAGCAAATGAAATAATTTCACAAACCAGCAAACAGCAAGTAGGTGACACGTTCACATTCCACGCCTCTCAAATAAAATATGTGGATTCAGAAAAAATATTCAAAAATGATAATTTAAACTAATTTTGTTTGTTGGAGAAGTAATTTCAAAAACTTGTACTTCGGGTTTCATCAGGTTTCCAAACGCCGGAAAAAAAAAACAATAAAACTGTTTAAATGTTTTCTCGCCTTTGGAAACCTGATGAAACTCTCGCGAACGTTTTTGAAATAGTACTTAAAAACCGTTCTTTATCACATTTGCATGGAAATATTTTGATTGACAAACGTTAAAACTTACAAGACAAAGGCAAATAATAAAAATACCGAAACCTCCAGGATATAGAGAGATGAGGAGAAAATTGCAATACGTTTCTCTAAATTCGAATGACTACTGTTTAATGAATTAAAGATAATTTGAAGTGACAAGTCGTCCAATATATATGAAATTACTTCCAGTGAGCGTCTGCTGAAAAGACTTTAAGTTAGATCATGCAAGACCTTTTTAGGACAACCAACCTTCAGGTCATTGGCGATATGTGTCAAGTCTCGGCAAATAAGCTGAAACGACTTAACAGAAGCTACCTTTACGTAACAAATACAATGGGATTTAGTTGGGGCAAGGGTGGGAGAAGTGGGGGGGGGGGGGGTGTTGCTGACGTACCCTAGATTACTGCTCTGGTCCAAAAGCTAGGTAGCACCAATTTTAAAACTAAAGGCTTAACTGCACTCCTAAAAGTCCATCACCCTTTCATCTCCCATTCCGGTAAATTGGTTTAAGTTTCCCTGTTGTAACTGTAGTCATCTTAAGTACTTTACTGCATACTCGGACAGGTGTGATTTCGTATCATGCGCTTCTGCTGAATAAAATATCTATTGGAAAAATGAATTTTTAGTTCGTGCAAGATGTCTCAAAACGACACTTTTCCGTTCCATACATACATACATACATACTTTATTTATTTATACACGGTAAAATCTTCAGTTTGTAGTACATTAATAAAATTAATTAAAGCAACACTGTTTTACAAGATTGCCGTGTGGGAGCCCGACTGACAATCGCTGTAAAATTTGTCAAGTTCCCTTTTAAAATATCCAAGAGAGTCTGATTTTCTTAAATTTACGGGTAGGCTATTCCATAGTAGCGCCCCGCTGTAGCCCAAGGCACGCTTACAATAGTTCGTGCGTGGCTTGGGCAGGTTTAGTTTAATCTCAGAATCTCTTAAGTTATACGGTGTACTACGGATGCTAAATAAATCCTGCAGGTACGCTGGGGAAAGCCCTTTAACTATTTTAAACATTAACATCGCCTTAAGCTTTTTCCTTCGCGTGGAGAGATTGTCCCAGTTGAGCCTATTTAGGAGGATACTGGCACTAGTGTCATAACTGGACCTGGTAATGACCCTGGCAGCCCTATTTAGGAGTTTCTGGAGCTTTTCACTCAAGGTAACGCTGAGTTCATCCCAAACAGGGCAGCAATATTCAAAGTGGGGCAAAATCAACACTTGGTAGATTTGAAGAGCGGTACTTTCGGAAATGAATGGTCTTATTCGTTTAAGGGCGCCTATGGCTGAGGATATCTTCTTACTAATTTCTTCTATATGTTTTGTCCATGAAAGGTGTTTGTCAATAAACAAGCCCAGTGATTTAGCTTCTTCGACTTTTTTGATCGATTTCCCGTCGATCTCAATATCGATCTGATTATTCGATAGAGCATGTATTCGTTGATTTGACCCAATTACCATGAATTCAGTTTTAGCGATATTAAGGCTTAACCTATTGGTTATAAGCCAGCGCTGAAGATTTCTTAGTTTATTTTTTTATTTGCCAAACCATAAACAGCATTATTATAAGGAAACAAAAAAAGATAGAATGGATTTAAGTTACAATGGCGAGGAGACCTAAAGGAAACTATGAAGCTTATGTTAATTAGGCCTCCTCAGTATTATTTTACAAGATGAAATTTTGAAAAAAGAACATGACGACGGATAGTTCTAAGTTTACAGCATTCTCAAGATCAGTCATTGTACTGGCAGCGAAGGTTATATCCAGTTTTACCTTGCTCTGCTCACTGTTGTACTGTCTGGCCGAGACATCCAAGGTAAAGCAAACAGTTTCTTTTTTCATCATTTTTCGTTTTGTTCTTTCACTGCAAATATTGCAATTTTAATTTTATAGGTAGTTTTCACGTACGAGATCTTCAAAGACTCGCCATGATTTGGGGATTGGACGTACACAACAAACATCCTCAGAAGAAATTTGCTACATGGAATAGTTTTCCTGAGTTTCACCCTAGCTTAAAAAAATTTAATTGTAAAGCTTGAATGTTCGATAACAAATTATTACATGTTACATAGCTTTGGTCAAAATTTTCAACTGGTCAGTCAAATACTTTGGTACAAGGCGCAAGTTAAACTTGAGTAATTCCCTATTGAAATTTTACAAGTTTATCCTGTTTACACTTTTTCTTTACAGCGGCTAGCTTCAAGGCAGGAAAGGTCAACTTAACAACAGAAAGCCCAGGGTTATTTGCTTGCCAGAGGGTATTCTTCGCTCACCCTTTCAGTGGCGGGGGAGATGTTAAAGTTTTGGCCTCATTTGCGCACTCAGTCAAGAAGGCAACTCGAGGTAATGGTGCCGCCATTTGGGTCGAATCAGAGGATCAAAATCAATTCACAACCTGCGTTTCCGAGTACGGTGACGGCTCCAATGGTACAGCAGAAGTGAACTGGATGGCTGTCCAATCCGTTCCGTCTGGGGTTCAAATAGGAAGTACGGCTTTGGACTCTTGGACTACCGGAACGCAGTGCAAAAGGATTGATTTCCAACAGGTTAGTTTATTTTGTATAGTTTTTAACTTTTCGCTCTGAAATTTCAATACTGAAAAAAAAAAGTCTAAAAACACCTTCTAAAGAAGTTTATGAAGGCAGGATTTTCAGTTTGTATGCTTTGCTTTTAATTAATCTTTCAGCCGAAGAATAAGGCTTAAAGCTTGGTTTCGTGATGTGAGGGTCGATAGAAAAGGTCTCCTCTAGTCTTTTATTATTCAAAAAGCACGACAGATGTTGCCAGAACTTTGAAATACACTCAGTAGTGAGCTTTGAAGGTCAAATTAAAAAAAAAGCCAATCAGAGCTTTGTCTAACAATCAATCGTCGCTTGTAGAACGTAACCCTAGCAACAAGCCCCGATCAGTGCAATTTATTACCAAACATTTAGTCTGTTCCGTCAACTTGCAAATGACATTTTGCTCACTATGATTATCTGGATTGGAAGGTGAGCCTGATGGCAAATAATAAACGTTTGCAAACACAAATGTCCAGGCTGGTTTTGTCAAGACGCGAAGCTAAAAGGTCCAAAAACCCCAAAGACTACTAATCTTTGCTTCAGAAGGTTTTGAAAAGCATGTCAAGAATTTTGTCAAGTCGATTATGTGGCTTAAAGGGACGAAAGCGGAAAACAGTAAAATGGGTTAAAACTACTTGACACGACCTGCCAAACTGCGTTTCAAACGGTAACTATTCTTGGCTTGTGTCTTCGTGAGCTGTCATACACTAAACACGTATTAAGCGAAATCGTGTTGATTGTCATTTTTTATATATACTTATCTCAACCATAGTGTTAGGGGTCAAAAGATTAAAGTTTTAGATGAGAATGCGTTTTTAATTGTTATGTTTTCTACTCAACTGACTGATGGCAACGAAATAACCTACGCCGCCATATAAGCCTCTGGCTTTGGCATCTTATTATCGTTAACTTGTGCTTTGTGTACTTATTTATCAATAAAGAGTTATAATTGTGTCGTCCAACCATATTTACCGTCAGTGAGCCCGTCAGTGGTTTTTGAAATCCACATGGCAAGAAATGAGGGACACGCGAGCGCAGGTCGTAGCGACACTTCGAAAAAGTAACGCAAAAAATCGAGCAAAAATAGAGAGACTTGAGTGAAGAAACTTAACTTCCTTATTTTTTTATTTTTGTACTGGTATCAATCGGATCCTGATCCTTGACATCGATAGTCGTTCTTTGAGGACACAAAAATTACTCATTTGCCAGCTTTATCCGCCACGGTTTTGAAATTTAAAGTTGAGCTTTCTTCTTTGGTAAGAAAAGTACGGCGGAATGCCGTTTCCAAGTGAATCGCCTTCGAAAAATCTAACTTCGCAAGCCCGTGCGGGAACGTATTCCCTGGTATCAAATGTATTTATCATGGGTTATATAACCTCCTTTTGGGTGTTCATCGTGACACTTTGTCACAATGCTTCATTAGCGGGACGTCGGTATATATATTGCGTTGTCTTTATTTGTATTCATTCGAGTCATACGACCGCCTCTTCGCCCTCTAAATGAAATACCCAATGACTGAATTCGATTAGTATTTTCAAGTATTGGCTTGTCATGTTTTGTATTTACATTATACTAGCTTATGTTCAGATTGTTGTAAACTTTATGCTATACACTACGAGTTATTGTTCAGTTGTATTTTTAGTTTTTGTGATTTTGATAATTCTATGCAATTTTGATTGATAAGACATAATAAAGAGGGTCGTAGACACGGCACGTATTGACACACCCCATAGATGGTTGCTTATTACATGATAAATGTTTTATATTCGATTGAGCGGGGCAGCGAGCAAGCAAGCAGCGGGGCAGCAAGTCAACTTCGATGAAGCTAAGTCTTCTTAGAAGTGCCATGAGTGCTGTGGACGTTTCGCTGGTTCAGACTTTTCGCAAGGTCCAAGTACGGTACGCCATTTTGTTCTGTCATTCTTCTCTTTCCCAGGCTTTTTACGGATAGAAATCCTCGGTAAAAGACTGACAATGACAACAAATCCTTGCAGCGAGATAGCGGGAAAATTAAAGAGGACGAAATCAAATGTTCAATACGCCATGATCGTTCGAACTACAGTACATTTTCATACGCCAAGAAAGTCTGATATTTCGCCTTAACAGACAGAAATTTATTTATTAGTGGAAATTTTCGAGATAACAAACTTTTTCTATTATCTTTATTTCGTCGCTGTTGTAGACAACTATGGATTACTCGACAGTTCTGCCATCTTTTTTATTTTCATTTCGGACCCCTGCAAATTTCTATAGCAACGATCATCCAATAGCATCTCGCTAAAGAAGGAAAGTAATTGACAGCTCTTGAGACTGCTCTCATCGCGCAGAATGCCTGGACATCATTAATTATTCATAACCGGTGAAGCGGCAAATTTGAAAGCGCGCGTGCCTTGAAATGTCCTGAATAAGAGAAGAAAGGTCCCAAATTGGCCCACTAGGGCTGATAAAACTTAGTTTTCTGATTTCCAGGAGTTATAACTTCAACTTTCACGCGCGGCGTTTTGAAGAAGAAGGTTGTACCTTCAATTTAAGCCGAGAAGTAAGTGGATATAGAAGGTATAAGGATTCGCCTTTTGCGTTTTAAACTGGACAAAAATCGGCCATTTTTTCTATGGGGGCCGTTTTCAACAGCAACTTTTTCACTATCTAAACGCCCTTTCGAATTTTCACGCACGGCAAATGGAAGATGGATCTCTTCCGGAACAAAATCCGTTTCAACTTCGAAAATTGGTCAACAAAAACCTTTCGCCTTTTGAGTTTGAAAACTACTTGTTGGAGTTGTGTTTGGAAACGGTGAGTCTCGGGTTGAAGAGCTATTGTCTTAAGCACAGGTCTGTATAACAACGGCTGTCAAGATTAACAATACCCATTCAGGAAAACCACTCAACTATAAAAAAGTCACAATTAGCGCGAATTTCAAAAGTATCTTGTTGGCGCAGCTGATTTATTCAAACCTGTTCCGCAATGAGTAAGGCAAGCGAAAACGTAAGTGATCGGGAGCTCTTTTCAGAGCTCTTCGAAAACCCGATCCACCCGCTTTTGATCAATATTGTACCTCCTTTTGTTAACGAAAACAGTCCAATGTTTCACTTCCAACTAAACGGCGAAGCAGTTTGGAGATGGAGAGAAGTTTGTGGGCAACCGAGCACAGTGTTTGAACTTTTACAATCAAGTGTTCTGCCTCTTGGCTACCGATTAGCGGAATCTACTCGCGAGCCTGTCGGACGAGCTTTTGCCGAAAGTATAAGGCGATTTTGGAGAAAGATACAAGACAGCAAAAACACGAAGAAAAGGAAACAAATGCGAGCGGATCAGGGTTCTCGAATGCTTCTACTAAGTCTGCCGGCAGGTGATCTTTCGGCTCCCAGGTGTTTTGGCTGGCACAGTATCCATGCCATTTGACCATGTAGTAAGGTCTGCCGTTAAGAATCTTTTTGGCCATGATGCGCTCAGCTTCGAAGGTGCCAAGAACTTCAGGTTTACTTTCACATTTACGGCCACGGGGAATCGAAGGCGTCTCAATGGACTTGTAAAATCCGTTTCTCGGCCATAGTCTTTTCGTTTGTCACTCTCAGCTAAAACTGTTTATACTGTATCTGTAGGTTACTGTGGATTTTATAATGACAAATAATGGAACAAAGGAAAGCCGCAGGATCGAAAAGCGCCAATGGCGTTCCATGTAGTCCCGACTACCCAAATTAGCATACTCGAGCAAAAGTCATGTTGTTGTTCTTAAAAACGGCGCCATAGCTTGCAGCTTTTTTACGTTTCTTAGCAAAATGTTCTAGTTAAAGCTCCTCTTTTTTTTTCGCAACAAACAGAAGGCACGCGCGCGCTAGCTTTTTGGATCATAAGCTACTCCAGATTCAGGCGAAACAAGTCTATTCACTTTATTTAAAAATCGACATTTAAGTTTTTGTAGGTTCGAATGCCCGTGAAGGCATCACATTCGTTGCCAAGGGTTTGGCGGAAGGTAAGAGCTGCCCTATTCACAACTAGTATAAAGCAGGCCAAACTTTTTTAAAAAATCGATCTGTTATAATATTGAACGTTAATACTTTCGCTGGTGGTGCGCACTTATTCAGCCATACTGCAAAGTTGCGACATTAGGAAACAATAGAATGAACAATAGCTCATGTGGCCTTTGTCTTTAAGCTCCGCCCTGACAAGTTTATGAGCTAAGCGGTACTCCCAACGGAGCACAGCGCGCGTAGATTTGGACCAATGAGAGTCACTTAGTTTACGCTTCATCGATAATATTACAGATCTATAATTTTTGCCGTACAGTAAGTAAATGTCCCAAAAACAATAGGCATTCTGCGCGATGGAAGTGACTCCGCCCCCTCATGTCCCTCATTTCTTGCCATGATTCTGTCCAGAGAAGATTTACAGCTCAAATTACTGTGCTCGCTATAAAAAGCGCTACATTGAGATTTTATTGAAAAGAAACGTTTAACGAGAAAGTTTTAATGATGTTTTGTATGCTGATAATCATAAACTCTACGCTATTGGACGCCGGATCCAAGATGTGGAAAGAACGCTAAATGATGAGGGTAACAATGTCTCAAACTGGTACTTAAAAAATGCACTCAAGGGTAATTTTTCTAAATACCAAGCGGTACGATTCGGGCTCAAATTTACGGACAGAGATATTGATATTGTCATCAAGGATACATCTGTGGAAAGCCGTCCGATATTAGAACTACCGGGGTATCCATAGATGGCCAAATGAATTTCAAGGAACATGTTGGCGAGGTTACGAAGAAGGCATCAAAATAAGTTGGAATTCTACTACGTCTGCGTAATATCATACCACAATCGGCTAAACTCCAGATTTACAAAACCGTTATATTACCACTATTAACATACTGTCATATTGTCTGGCATTTCTGTGCAGCATACGATGCACGCAAATTGGAGCGTGTACAAGAAAAAAGCACTACGAGCCGTCTACCGCACTAAAACGGCAACATATGAGACTCTTCCTAACATGGCCAATCTTCCAACGTTACGCAATCGTCGCCTCCAGGATGTGGCTATACTCATGTACAAGGTGAAACTTCACCTGTGTCCAAAGTATATTAGTGACCTTTTTAGCCTGAACTCATCTGATTATGCTCTGAGGAATGCTGATTTTATGGTACCAAGATTTAACACTGTATATTTTGGTAAACACAGCATTAGATATTTAGGACCAGTTCTCTGGTGAAAACTGAGTAAGGACGTCAGAAGATCAGATACCCTACAAGTTTTTAAAAAAAGAATTAGACAAATAGATCTCAATAATATAATTAACGAACACTGTTCGTGGATGCTCTGTGACAGTTGACATATTTATTTTGATAATTTTTTTTCTTTTTTATTTTATGTCTTATTATATCCTAAATTACTGTAGTTCTAATTAGTATATTTCTAGGTAATTCTTATCATCCGGATAGTTATCCCCTACAAAGATCAGGATGCTGCAGTGTCTGTCAAACGACAACTTAGAGATCTTAGCAGCAAGGTGCGAAAGACCATCCAACCCGTGTTTACTAGCCGCAAGCTTAAACAAGATCTAAGCCTATGTGAGCCCAAGCCTAACATCGTAACCCAGCAATGCGTTGTTTATTTATTCAAGTGTGACCTGTGTCATGCAGGTTATGTAGGGTACGCAAAGGACCACCTTCACACGCGTGTTGAGGGACACCGTCAAAAAGCGGCATCTATTTACAAGCATTATTCCAAAGAAGATGACACTGCTGCTGCGAACAATTCCTTAGCTCGCTTCAATGTAATTAAGAAATGCACCAACAAATTTGACTGCCTTGTTAATGAAATGCTTTGTATTCAAGATCTTAATTTAGCACTGATTCTCTCCGTGCTAAAGCATTCATGTAATTAGCTTGGCACTTTTTTATGCAAATTTGCTTCAACTTAGCCTTTTCACAAATCGCTTTTTATCATTAATCATGTAACCTTGATAATGGCGAAAGATGCACCGAAACGCCGGTTTCTATCACTTATATCTCTTGTCTCATGTATTTCCAAATCATTCCTTGTAATTCGTATTGTATATATTTTGAATTTTCATTCTTAATATACTGTGTTCCCAATTAACTCCTTGTCACTTAGGAGCTAGATCCTCAATTGACATATAAATAAAGTATCATCATCATCATCATCATCATAAATCAGTGGTCACCAATCC
>JAEMWC010000680.1:275000-300000 GCA_016490735.1 Pachyseris speciosa
AGAGGACTGGTAGGGAAGAGGGAATACTACTGTAAAAAAAAAATTTTTCTGTGTTCTTGCAGAACTGGTTGGCATTTACCAGCCTGAGTCTCGATAACTTTACACTGACAAACAGTTTGGTCTTTACGAACACGAGCTCGCCATCTCAGCAAAACAACTATGCTCATTGCCAGGTGAGGGTTAGTAGTCAGTAGAACAGACGTCATTGTTTGAGTATTGTAATTATAGTCTAGTCGCAGATTCTCTGTCATTGCCAGTAAATGCCATTATTATAAATATTGTTATTATTCTTTTTATCTCTGCACGATTTGAATTTTTGTTTGATTTTTGTTATCTAGTACCTGATCACTGGAGTCCTAAGCCTTGTTGTTGTTGTTTTTCATCGACGTGTTTGCAAGGCAGTTTGGGATAACTCGCCAACCCAGGATAACTTTTTAATTGTTTCCACACCCTTTGAATGTTGAGAACAAACCACCATCATGGCGGACCGAGTACAGCGCGACGCTCAAGAAGTTATAGTCTTCCTTATCTTTCAGAAACAGAAAACATTTCTAGTTCAAGGTCGACAAGCATCCTTTCTTCGAATGACTTACTCCACCACTGATCTGTGCGGCCATGTTTTCTTCTTAATATTCTTCGTCGAATCACTTTCCCGTTTGACAAGCTCCATTCGAACGAGTGCTGTATTGTTTTAAAATCGCAACTTGTTGTCATTGTCTAGCAATAAGAAGGTAACATAAAAGCATCCCATAACAGTGGAAAGCAGCAATAAGTATAGGTAATCACATGCTTTGGAGTGCAATTTGGAATAAATAAACACGAGTAAATATTTTTTTTAATTTACGGGCAAGTGCAATTTGTGGTCTTTGAAAAAAATTACAAGTGCTTATTTATTCCAAATTTCGCGAGAAAAATCATGTGATTACTTATTAATAATATACATGAAAAAATTGGGAGATAGCTTATCATAATTTTTGCAGAAGCAACGCAGGTGAATCACATGCAGAAATAATTCATTACCACGCGTTCAGTCAAAACAAAAGTCTTATCAATGTTTTTAAAGTTTCTTAAGCCGCAAAAACCGGCTATAGCTAAAAGACTACTTTGTTTTTCAAGTGTCTATCAAGCGCTGTAATTATTACCTTCAATATTTCTGCTTCATAATCTTCGCCTTGTTTGTTTTTGTCTCGGCATAAAATGGCACGAGCAAAGTCAATGGGCTCTTAATTTTCGATTTCTTCGGTAACTCCCTTCTCTAAACATCACTTTCTCCAAACAGACAGCCAAAAGGCAGTGCTTTTTGCACAGTTCTCGCTTCTAGAGCTGTTTTCAGCTCCTCAGTAAGTTGTTGTTGCGGCTGTGAGAGAAAACCTGCTCAACCACTGTATTTTTGTTTTGTTTTCACAATTTCAACGCAGCTCAAACTTACCACGAACTTGTTGCTATAGAAACAACCACTATTTGCTACTTCAAATTTCTATTGTCTCTAAACTAATCAAAATACATTTGTAATTGCATTGTGCCACGCGTTTTTGCAATGTGTTACAGAAAAACTGCACTGCTTTGGAATAAAGCGAATCCGAACTAAGTAGTTTTTTCGTGTATATTATTACAGGCATTACAGACAGTAGTTTGCGATTAACTTGTCCCGGGTAGTAGGGTAGCTCTACCTGTGAAATTTTTGCTTGTAAATCCGGGCTATCTTTGTCCCTCCTGCTAGGCTACTCCTAGTACTAGGGTTACCCTCCCTGCTTGTAAACAGGGCTTAACACTCGTTCTTGTTTCTGATCAGACGTTACAATGTTTTCTGTTGCAGAAAATCAACTTTACAGCCCCATTTTTTGCCCCTCCTGTGGTAGTAGTGGCACCTAAACTGACAAAAAAGTCTGGCTCTGGATGTGACGCAATTACCACCTGGGCTGAGGTAAGGATGCTTTTTTACTCCAACGTTCAACAAATTTCTTCAAAACCAAAATCAAGGAAGAGATACTCAGCTTACCTTAACATAATTTCTTGGTAATGTCCTTCTCCCAACGGGTATGAGCTTACGTGTATCGTCTAATTTTTCGTACCGTTCTTCCGTTAAGTGTGAAGGGAAAGAGTTAATTTCAACTTCTTAGCCATGACTCCTTAGGTTCTTCAGGAGCATTAAAGCCAAAACGGTTCAGCAAATAAGCTGTTTAATGGCTTTTCTAATAAGGTCTACAAAATGATGGGGTTAAGTAATGCAAAAATTTTCTGTTTATTTGAACTATTTGCTTGACCTCACTAGCCTTGGTGAGCTATAAACACCGCCGAGGGTAAATAAGGGTCATTTATTTATTTATTTATTTATTCATTCATTCATTCATTCCTTCATGATTTCCTGACCAACGATGGTTTGCAACACAGCTAGCATTAGACCTCTGAAGCTAACTTAAAAGTGTAAATGTTTGGAGAAGAAATTCAAACCTTCCAATTTGACATTTCCAAATTCCAATTCGATGCGAAATTTCGAGGGCCACAAGTTTGTCAGTCATGGACTGTTAAGTGTCACCCTCGTTAAACAAAAGTTGATTTATTTATTTTTATTTATTTATTTATGGTCTCAGATCTCATAACAAGTTCAGGTTGATTTATCATTACGATGGGAACATTCGATCCCGTGAACAGTTACAGGTCACACCAGTCATCGCTTCCGTTAGAAGTGGGCTCTACCTTATGTGCATGTATTAACACATTGAGACAATGTCCAAATATGGTCATAGCGCGCTCAATATTCGTCGTGCATTATTTCAAAAGATATCCTGGGATAAATGTAAACGTAATTTTGCGGTGTCGCTTCTTTTTTTTTTTTTTTTTTGCAATAAACGCAGAACAGTTCGCTTTGTTATCAAAGTGTTGAATAATAAAACAATTGTCCTGCTCAATCTTGCGCAGTATCGCCTGATTTTAGCCCACTCGGCCTACGGCCGCGTCGGCTAAGTATCAGGCGATATTCAGCGTGATGTTGCAGGATAATTGTTAATTGTATCCATTATTGTCATCTACGCATTGTTAAATGTTGTACCAAAGCTCTTATGTCAGAGTGGTGGCCTGGGCTATATACCTAAGATCTTAGTACCAAAAAGCCTAGTCAAAGACCGTGAAGAACTTGGGAAAAAAAAGAGATTCAGCAAGGGCCCAACCAGAGAAAAAACGTCAACCGCGGGTATCAATATTTTTTTTTAGTTGGAGGTAAACTTTTTTTTTATTTTTCAACCACCTGTAGTGTTTCACGACCAAATAAAAGGACACTAAGTCAACGACACAAAGTCAGTCATCACACTTTATTCTCATCGCTCGCCTACTCTAAACACCCGGATTTACTCGGTACAAGTACTCCACAATCCCTCTTTTTCTCCGGCCACATAATCTGACATTTTTATAAATGACAATGGGAAAACAGAAAACTATATTACTGCGAATAACTCAATCTACTTAAGAAGACATTTCTTTAAAGCGAAGAGTTCCTAAAAGTCATAAAAATAACACTCTGTCCTTTGGTCCTTCTCAGCGTTTCAACATCAGCAAACGAAAAGTCATTTAAGCGATCAAGCTTACTAATCTATATCAGTTTCTTGAAAGATCAATACAGCAGATAATCAGCCAATTCTCTAGGAGGTCGACTAACACTTCCAGAACGGCGTGGTGTGCCTGTTGACACCGCTTCCGGGGGTGCATGTTCTTGGGTGAGCAATCCTTCTGTTCTGAAGATGTAGTTCCATCAGGTGGTCCTTTTTCCGATTCATAGCTGGAATCAATGTCAGGAGTTTCCAGGGGCTTAACGTGTTGCAAGTTTCTTTTGTATTCCACTCCTGTTGGTTGGTTGTCAACTCAAGGTCGTAGCTAGATGTAATATTTTCCCAATAACAATACATGATCAATTAAAAGAAAATTATTTGCAATATCAAATTTTCCAAAGATTAAGTCCGACTCATTAATTATTTCAACATACAAGTCATTATCTCTGAGCCAGGACAAGACGTGTTTCCAAAAATCAGAGGATATTCTGCAGGAGAAAAGTAAATGCTCGACGGATTCCGCTACTTCTTGACAGAAAGTACAGCTTGGGGATTCAACTAGACCACTGACGATTAAGTTTCTCGTTCGTAAAGACAATACAGTTTAGAATTTTGTAATGAAATTCCCTAGTCTTGGATTCTAAAGTGGTTTGAAAGGCTAAAGAATAAACCTTCTTTCAATTAATTGCTGTATTTGAATACTTGTTTGTTAGTTTCTGTTTAGCAGTGGGTGGAATCTGTTTTTGCCGCAGAAAGAGTTGGTAAATCTGTTTAGGAGTGGTATCGAGAATTGGAACCAAATTACCACTTTCCATCCTAATAGTTGGGATGTCCGGAAGGGGGTCAATCACTTTTACCTCGAAAGAAGCTTTGAGAAGGGAACGCCATTCTGCAGGAATTGAATTAATCATACTCATGATAAAAAATCTTTGTTCGGGATTGCCAATAGAAGAGGTAATACCATACGAGAAAGAGTTATTTGCTGATATTAAATCCGCTATCTTAACAATGCCTAAATATAATATGTCACTTCTGTACATGGATTTTTTGTCAGAACAAAGAAACTTGTTATTCCAAATTATCTCATTAATGATTTCCCGATAACAACTTGGCGTTTTCCCCTTTAAGGAAGACCACGCGTCAAGGCACTCCGTGTAATGCAGTGGTAAGTTAATTTTCAATTTAGAAGTATCAAAATTACAATGTAAGACGAAGCGTCCGCCGATTGGTGAAAGAAGCTTGTCAAGAATTATTTTCCAAGGACTTGAGTAGTCATCCAAAAATTTCTTTAGACATGTTACTCGTTTTGCACTGATCATAGTTTTGACATCCAGCATCTTGAGTCCACCCATTCCGATGTCAGATATTAATGCGGCATGGCGCTTTACTTTATCTTTCCCATTCCACACACTGCTATAAAAAATTGAATTCGCCTCTTTAATTAATTCTTTGGAAATGGGTATCACAGATGCTCTGAACATAATCTTTGGAACAGCGAATGTTTTGACTATTTGTATTTTCCCTAAAAGGGAGAGGCCTCTCTATTTCCATAGATTAATGGATGTCTTTATGCTTTTTAATGTTTGCCTAGAATTAAGATTGTCTCTTTGTCTTTTGTCATAACCAAAATATATTCCTAAAATTTTGATAACTTCACAAAGATTGTGTTTTGGAAAGTCTGCTTCATGTAACATATTAATCCCTAAGGCTAAGATTTCTGTTTTTTCGTCATTAACCTTTAAACCAGCCCACTCTCTAAAGGACTCGAGAATACAAAGAAAAGCGGTATAAGAATCATGATCTTTTAAAATACATGTCATGTCATCTGCAAATAGAGAAAGCTTGATTGTTTCCTCACCAATTTGAAGACCCCGTATATTCCTATCCTCTCTTATTATTATAGCTAAAATGTCGAGTGCTAATATAAAGAGGTAAGGGGAAAGTGGGTCGCCCTGTCTAACTCCTCTACCTAATGGAAATAGGGCAGTCATAAAACCATTATTCATTACACAGCTGGATATGTTTTTATACAGAACACGTATCCACGTTGTAAAGATTGGAGTAAAAAGACTCTAATTCACTCATAATTTTTTTAGGGTTAGTTGTAATTGTTCCTTCTCTTGTGGCAATTTTCCGTACACAACTTTTTTTCTTATTTGATTTTTCTAAATTCAGGAAATAGTTGTTATTTTTTTCACCTTTTTCATACCAGTTTGCACGGGAACGAACAATAGCACCCTGAGTGCTCCTCGACGCCTTTTTTAGACGGGTCTCTGTCGCATTTCTCGGAGTAGCTCTGTAATTTTTCTTCCAACTCACTGATCTTTGCCTTCCTAATCCTAGCTTTTGTTTTACTATACTTAATCGTTGATTGCCGAATTTTGTATTTTATCAAATCCCAGAGAACACGCTTGTCATCAACCTCTTTATATTCTTCAAGCCAATTTTTAATATTCTCGTCGAGAAGGTCACGATAGTCCTTATCATTCACTAAAGCAGAATTAAATTTCCAAAAATATGGACCCGTTCACTGTCATCTACACCATTAGTGTGCAATGTTATTGCAGAGTGGTCCGACTTAATAGAAGGTATTATATCTACTGTAACGACATCATCTTGTAAACCATCGTTTACTAGCCAATAATCTAATCGTCTCTGAATAATTGGAATCTTTTGACGCCAAGTAAAACGTTTCTCTGTGGGGTGCCTAACACGCCAAATATCTATCAAGTCCTGTTCTAGACAAATATCTTCTAAAATCTTAACTGAGGCTTTCGTATTCTTAATACCGCCACTCCCGTCTAAATCCTGGTCAAATATTACATTGAAGTCTCCTCCAACAACCACTGAAAAATCAGAAGGTGTAGACGAACTCTTGAGTTCCTCAGAAATTATTTTGAAAAAATTACACTGCTCAGCACATTTATTCGGCGCATAGATATTTAACAGTAGGAATGGGGAATCTTGAATCATAGCCTCAAGGAGAATATAACGACCTTGCGAGTCAACCTTAACCGATTGCAATTGAAAATCAAATTGTTCCTTTACAACGATAAGAACACCCCTGCTATGAAAAGTTCCATGGGAAAAAAACATATCACCTTTCCATTGTTTTTTCCATATATTTTCCACTTCAGGGGTGCTATATGTTTCTTGAAGGAAACATATATCCGCCGAAGATTTAAACATCCAATTGAAAATAGACTTTCTTTTGTCAAAAGAACGGATTCCGCGAGCATTTAATGACAGAAGGTTAAAATTGATGTTGTTCCGCCTCATATCTCGAGACAAACTATCCAATTTATGTGGGAAAGGCTAATGTTAGCAGTTTTGATGAAACAAGTAAAGTTGACCAAAAGAATGGATATAGCAGTACGCACATACGAAACAATAGAATAAAAAACGTAAACGAAACTACCAATAATTATACACTTTAAACTAGACAAAATCATACTTTAAAAGGCCGTACGACAACATTATGATAATTACGGCCTTTGGGATCGGGGCTTATTTCAACGAAACAATAGGAACTTGAATTAACTTTTCCTTGTTATTTAAATTCTTCGCTACTCCTTGCTACGGCGTTAAGACACGTTTATAGCGAACGACGGAAAAAGGGGTAACAATAAATATACTGCAGCCATAGACTCCTGGCGGGCCCTGATAATTTCATCACTCAATCAGAGTTAACTACTCACAAAGGCTTATAACGATTTCTGAATACTGGGGAAGTAATATGAAAGTCGATGATGGTGATGAAATAACTGAACAAAAAAGACATGGGCGACAGCCTACTGAGAAATCGAATGTCTTTCCGTATAAATAACTTAATTACAGTTGAGTATTAACATTGCAGTAATAGATAAATAAAACCTCATCGTTGGTGTTTGGCGTTAACAAGAAGTAAATACTACTCGTCGTTCTCTGCTGGTTTAAAGTGAACTCCATCAATCAAGAGTTTATCTGGCTCTGGGCGACTAAAAAAGTCTGTTTTCGCTTCCGACCTTGCTTTCCTAAGGTGAGGCCATAACTTCTTTCTACTTTCACGGATTTCCTTTAGTAGATCGGCAGACACGTAAACTGTTCCTAAGGAATCTTTCTTCTCAACCGCTCTACTGTAAACCAATTCTCGATTCTGAAAACGCAGGAAGCGAACAATAATAGGTCTTGTCTTACCTTGCATCTTCTTTCCTATTCTGTGAACGCGTTGGAACTCTATTTCTCGAGCTCGATCAATGCCAAGTTAATTCTCAAGGAATTTGTAAATTACTTCTCTTGTATCTTCTTCAGCAGCATTCTCGGATATTCCATTAAAACGGAGATTCTCTCGACGCTGATACACTTCCATGTAACGTATTTTCTCGTCAAGTTTTTCTATTTCAATCTTATGCCTCTTCTCCTGGTTCTTCAATTCTTCCACGTCTTCGTTCATGAAAGCCAAAGCTTTATCTGTTTCGTTTACTGTGGTCGTTAGGTCTTTGTTCTTCTGTTTCACCGCGGAGATGTCGTCCTGCATCTTACCAACCGTATTCTCTAGATGTGTGACTTTTTCTTCTACTGTATTTATTTTTGCTTCCAAATTGTCTAATTTGCTTAGTATTTGCTGAAGTATTTCGAGTATGTTGTCAGACAGGCCCAGCGCTGTCATGGCTTCTTCGCCTTCGTCGACTTCGTCGTAAAATGTAGAGTCGCTGAGTGTTGAGTCTTCAAAGGCTCGTTTTCCTTCCGGTGACCGTACTTCAGTATCGGAGTCGCTTCGCCGTGATTTCCTTTTCAAAAGGTTAAAGAGTTCCGCCATAAAACACCGAAGTCCGCTTAAATCAAACGATTGACACGGAGAGCGAAGAGACACGTTTTCACATGTTCATGTCCAGTCCCAGTCCCGGGTCCACAATTTGAGATGCCTCAGAGCTGAGAATGAACGTTCACAGGAAACACTTCCCACAGGCGTAGTAAGAAAAATAGTCAAGATCTTGTGAATGGCTGGAAATGTCTGAGGGTTACAAGCAGACGATCCTGAATTTGCGTTTGTAGGCCTTTCTTCAAATGGCATGTTTTCATAGCACTTTTTCCACTTTGCAATCTCTGCTGAGAAATAGGTTGCCTCTTCAAAGGTGAGGAACTTCTTGTAGTGTTTTAGCAGTTCATTTTGATCACAGGTGTTAATAATGTTCATTGCTGTCGATAGCCTGTCTGCGAGTACCAAACCCTTGTGGCTTTGTGAGAATCTGGTTTCGATTTCCTGAACTACATGATCCACAAACGGAAAGAACACATTTACTTTGTAGTAATTGCTTGCAGTCTGGTCAGAGTTACACCCTGCAAAAAGCACGATGGCGCTGGATATTGGCAGTGCGTGGTTTTGTGACTGTGGTTCCCACAGCCCCAGCAATTGCCTCAATTCGGTCCCACAACGTGTTCCAAAACGTATCTGTTCTGTTGTCTTGCAGACATGCTTTTGATATGTGGATATCTTTGTAAGCTTCACTAAGATTGCACTCTTTCACTTGAAGTGTCTTTGTAACAACAGCAAAAAAGCTAAGTACAGCTTGTGCTACCACAGTAGCCACTATAAATGTTGAATCACTTGAGAGACGTAAATAGGCAGTTGCTTCGTTTGCTGCATCATCTCTAATGCAATCTGCTATCCTTTCCAGTGCTTGAACTACAGAACGACAAACAAAGCTGATAGAGTTGTAACTGTTGCTGTCCAGCGGGTTGCGCAAACCTTTGGAACCGTTTTTGCATTTGATGCTCTCTCAATAGCACTTAAAGAGTTTGATGACGCTTCACTGCATTCCTCAGATGCTTTCATCATTTCCATAAGAGCATCGTCTGCATCTTCAGCCGCTGTTTCCAAAACAGTTTGCTTTCTCTTTGCACATGCTCCAAGAAACCAAGTCATCTTGCCCACATTATCAAAAACATTCCGAATTTCCGGAACATCTTTACTGCCAGATGACAGTGCCAGGCTAAGGACATGGGATCTTCAATGAACATATGTGGCATTTGGGTACTCTGCTGCTATCTTGGCTCGAACACCGTTAATTGATGAGCTCATCACAGCAGCACCATCATATCCTTGTCCAACTAAACACTTTAGGTTAAGTCCCCATTGCCGTTTAGCTCAGTGATAGAGCACCGGACTACTGTGCGGAAGGTCGCGGGTTCAAACCCCGGCCGGACCAACACTCAGGGTCTTTAAATAATTGAGGAGAAAGTGCTGCCTTTGTAATTACATCTGCAAACGGTTAGACTTTCTAGTCTTCTCGGATAAGGACGATAAACTGTAGGTCCCGTCTCACAACACTTGTTCCTAATAATCTGTGGGACGTTAAAGAACCCACACACTGTTCGAAAAGAGTAGGGGACGTAGTTCCCGGTATGGTGGTCTACCTTTAATCTGTCTTGACATTCATGTGTGGGTTGGGTGGGTGGGTGAGATCAAAAATGGACTGATAGCGGCTGCCAAAGGCGCCTTTACAGGCTGACGTCCGATCTCACCCTAGAGAAGAATTGTAAACCGCCATGAAACTATGTGATATGTGCGGTATATAAATCCATTACCATTACCATTTGCCTTAGAGAGTCAATAATGTTTCTTGCAATTGATTGTGCATCCATACTTGTAAGTTTCACGAACCCAAGAAACTCTTCACATACTTCAGAATCTTTGTTGACAAAACGCGCGCAGAAGCTAAGTTGTTCCGTCTTGGGTTTCATCTGCCATCACGCTCCAGTATTTTGGGATTTGTTGCACAATTCTATTTCTGATTTCCTTCTCACGTAAAGATATTATTTCATTCTGAATTTGAGGTGACGTATACTTTGCGTTGGCTTGTGCATATTTCAAATGTTGTGCTAGATCATCATCTGTTTTGGCCTTCCAGTTAAGAAAAATATTAGAGTTTCCATCTTCTTCTCCTAGGTCAGCGTCCCAACTTCCCCTTAATGCGATACCTCTCTCCCCCAAAGCTATGATGGTGTCAATAATTGACAGAATTCCTTTCTTGGTTTTTATTTGTTGTTCAGCAACCTGATTTACAATCTTGCATGCTATATCATTTCCTGGTTTACAATTCCTCAACCAGCCATTTGATATTCGCTGCTTTGCATATGCTTATCATCAGAATTGTCCTTAACTCCAGTTGCTTTTTTCCAATTTTTGAAACCTTTCTTGACAAACGGAGACTCGGAGTCTGTGTTTTTTTTTTCCAAAACAAACACAGTAGCTGCAAAAGATACTGTCATTTTGATCAATGTAACGTATCCATGGCCGAGAGGCCACCCATGACATTGCAAATCGTCTTCCGCCTGTTGCAGGAAACTTGAATTCAGGAGGTGGAGCAAAAGGAGTTGTCAACAACTTTATCATTGCCTCATCAGTAAAACAAACATTTGCAGGATCATTGGGATCACTGTATGTATTTGAAACTGCACGAGCTGTCATCTTGCCATCATTCTGCGAATTATCACTGTCGCTAACTGAGGGACATAATTTTTGTGTCCCCTCGTCGCTGTCACATCCTTGCGAAACATCCCCTCTGAAAAACCGTATGAATGAAAATGACATTCGCGCAAATAATTACTGTCATGTGATCGACGGTATCACAACCAAACCTGTTTAAGATTTATTTTCCGAATTGCTAAATAAAAACTATCGTGATATAGGTATCGTGGTAATAGCCGAGGGGATAACTGACTTGATATTCGTGCGAGTAGGAAAGCCGCTGCGATCGATGGCGAAAATCGATTATATTTCACAAAAGTACATTTCTGCCTTTTGTAGTTTGAAATTTAACACTTCATACCTGTTCCTTGTTGCTTTGAAAAGTTCTGTTATGCTTTTTTGGACTAGAGTGAGGCGTCTTCTCTTCGCAGAGGTTCCCGGCTCTTCCGCTATTCTCACGCGTGTTGCTTTAATTTGTTAAGCAAATGAGCAGTTCTTTGTCATCGATCGCTAAGGCCGCCGTTTTGATTAAATATGCCAAGCGAAATCTGGGAAGTACCAGGCCCTTATCACCGGGATCATTGCTAATGTGACTTGCTGGACACGGGAATAGGGGACTGTAAAGAGTGTTATGTCATAAAGCCTTTCTTTTGTTTGGAGTTACTTACGAAAAGTGATAAGCTATCGAATTTGTAAAGGTCAGTAATCTGAAGTTTTGATTCCAGAAAAACAAATTATAAAAAAAGCAAAAAAAAACAAACAAACAAACAAACAAAAAACAAAAGAAAACAGGAAGGTGGAATACCTGTGAACTAGCTCTCAGGCTAAGTGTATATCCACGTTAAATAAAGTTACATTACATGACATCACATTACCTTAAATTGCATACATTACATTGCATTGCATTGCATTGCATTACATTACATTACTGTGAACTTATCTACCGACCCGTAAAAGACGCCGAGAACCCGGCCGACTTCATGAGGCGTCACGCGAGTGCCACTGAATGCGAAGAGCGCGACATTACAGAGGACTATTTTAATTTATGTATGCAACCTAGCCGTACCAAAGCGATAACACGGCAATAAATCAAGTCAGACACGGAAAAGGACTCCTCACTCCAGGCGCTTATCAGGGCTATAGAAACCGATCAGTGCACAGACCCCAAAGTACAAGACTACCGGAAAGTGAAGGAAGAGGTATTGATCTACAAGGGAAGGATACTGAGGGGGAAAAGGATCGTAGTCCCTGACACACTGAAGGATAAAGCTGTAGATCTAGCACGCCAGGGAATTGTAAAGACAAAGTGCCTCGTCAGAGAGAAGGTCTGGTTTCCCGGTGTAGACAAGATGGTGAAGGAGAAAGTTGACAGCTGTCTACAATGCCAAGCAGCAACTACGGCCAAAGCACAGCGACTTGAACCTCTACAGATGACACCACTACCAAGCGCTCTATGGAAAGAATTAACGATGGACTTCCTAAGACCACTCCCTTCTGGAGACTCATGATTGCCGTTTTCCAGAAGTGGAAATCGTCACATCCACTTCAGTCAGATCCACCAGTCCAAAGATTGATGCAATTATCGCAATTCAAGGGATTTCTGGTGTGTTGAAGAGCGAAAATGGACCTCCCTTCATCGGCGTGGATTTCAAGAACTTTGCTGAGCATTTAGGACAAATGGCCAAGCAGAACGTTTCATGCCAACACTAGATAAATGCGTGAGAACCGCCACTATCGAGCACAAGAACTGGAAACAAGAGCGCAACACCTCACTTGACTACTGGTATCTCACCATGAGCAGCACTAAACCAGAGGAAGCTGAAGACTACTCTATCAGAAGCGGCATCACCAGCACCAGCTCGCCAACAAACCATTCTTGAGACACAGAGGAACCTGGCGGAAAGAGACACAGAACAAAAGACGAAAATGAAGATGTATGCAGACCAAAAGCTAGGTGTAACAGAGAGCAGGATCAAGCTGGTAGATTCAGTTTTAATAAAGCAACCCAAGACTAACAAGGTAAATACCAGTACCTGTTGTAGTTGAAGAGAAAAAGGGATCCATGGTTACTGCGAGCGACCGACACAAGACCATAGATGTTCAAAGTCATCCCCAGTCATAACAAGCTTGCTGGAAAACTTAACGTAGAGGTAGTAGAAGATGTATCATCAGACCCCGAAGCACAGGAAGTTCCGGCACTGGAAAGATTCCCCAGGTCCCCAAGTCCTTCTGCTGGCCTGCGACGGTTACAAAGGCAGAGAAGGCTTCCTGCAAGACTTGCAGAATACGGTCTACTCGTCCACGTGAACTAGACACTAATAGTATGCAATGAACTTGTGACTCAATCTGTGACATTGTTCTAGTTTTGTCGTTTATTTTAACTATTAATGATAGTTCATCATCAAGACGGGGAGAGATGTAGTGTTTTCAGACCTGTCAATAATTTACGTAAATGACCCACGCGGTCTACGAGAGACAGTGCTCTTTTGTATCTCGCCATCGTGCCCGTTCAGTAAATACAGTTGTGTTCAAACAAGTGCTTTTCGAGTGTTTATTTAAGCGTAAACACCACAAGTCCTTAGGCAAACTGGTACATCATACCGAGCGAAATGGTAGTCTAGGCACTTGATAATCGTGGTAACCGCCAACCGGTTAGCTCAGTGGTAGAGCACCAGACTACCGTGCGGGAGGTCGTGGGTTCGAACCCCGGCCGGATCAACACTCAGGGTCTTTAAATAATTGAGGAGAAAGTGCTGCCTTTGTAATGACATCTACAAACGGTTAGACTTTCTAGTCTTCTCGGATAAGGACGATAAACCGTAGGCCCCGTCTCACAACTCTTCATAATTCTCTGATTCTGTGGGACGTAAAAGAACCACTAGGGACGCAACAAAACTCTGGCAGTGACCACCCCTAGTGTCTGTCTTAATTTGATATTTACATTACGGGGGCACTCATAACTCATCTTCATTAATTGTAAACTGCGTTATAAGCAGTCTGGCAAAGTCCCCCGGCCAGTGTTGTAATGCGCATTTGAATATTGCATAGAAAATGCGCAATATAAATGTGATATATTATTATTATTATTACTTGTAGAGTGAATTACATCTACTTCCATCCATCTAGAGAATTAGTCTACCATTACTAATAAATACTCTCCTCCAGGCAGCGGTCCAAGCAAATCCATGGCCACTTCCTGCCACACTCCGTCAAGCAATCTTGTGGTTTGATTGGTGGGGGCTGGACCACACTGCCACACTCCGTCAAGCAATCTTGTGGGTTTGATTGGTGGGTTTGTGGACCATCTGACACCCAAAGCATTCTCTGCATTTTCTTTCTGCCTCATGGTCAATTTCAGGCCACCAAACTTTCGACCTAAAAAGCTCTTTAGTTTTAACAATTCTCTGATGCCCTTCATGGGCCAAATCAAGGACCCTCTTACGGAGGCTTCCAGGTATGACAATTCTAGTTCCAAAATTACAACGCCTCGCCTGCTGGCGAAAACGCACCAGAATTTTATCCACCGCTTCTCCTTCGTTTGGCGCCAGTTGCCGAAACACGTGTCGCTCGAACGGTACATTTTCTTCTGCACGAAAATGATGATCTAACTTCCTAATACACGCAGCACGCGGATCTTGGTCGGCTGCTGGGTTGGGGTCTGCGATATCTTCAAAAATATCCTTCCATACCTGCGAAATGAAGAAGCTTTGAGGTTTTCTTTCGCGTGTTTTCCAAGCATAACATTCGAACGCCCATTTCCACTCTGGCCATTTCTGGGCAACTTTAGGTGATGATCCCGATAGATCAAGCGGCAGCAAAGCTCTCTCTGACATTTTATCCGGTCCTCGTCGCTAATGTAGTGTTTTACGACCGAATAAAAGGACACTAAGTCCACGACACAAAGTCAGCCATGACGCTTTATTCTCATCGCTCGCCTACTCTAAACACCGGACATACTCGGTACCAGTACTCCACACCACCTGATTTTTAGATTTTCCCCGCAGGAAAGGTGCAAAGATCCAAATATCAGCATCTCTTTTTTCGACTGTTTCGGATTGCCTAGTGTATTTTTTGCATTCTTGTCTCATATAAACTATCGTATTTGTACAAATATGATAATCAGACAATCTTGCCTTTCATTTTAGCACACATCCACAACTGAGACGGAGATTTGCATGAAGACGTATAACAGTGACGCCAATGATAATGACACCATTAAAGTTGATTACGTCGTTATTGGAGGTGCGTAAAATTGTTTTAAAATCGCCCTTTCTATGCTTTTCTCTATACTGAAATGTGTTTTCCATAGCTCCAAAAGTAACTTCCTTGCCACAATTCTTTCTTCTCTGTTCAACTACGGTTACACTCTGCCCCAGTAGCCTGCCACATCTCTTCCACCTTTAGCTAGCGAGTTTTTGATGTATTGGACACGCACCACTAAGCAGTAAGCTAAATATTAAATAGGTGAGTGATGATTGCAGTTATGAACACTACTTACGCAGTAGTTTCAATAAAGTCTGAAAAAAAATACAGGCTTCTATGGAATTCAAACCCAAGACCTCTGTGATGCCGGTGCAGCGCTCCACCGACAGAGCTAACAGGCCCCAGATGGCTTGTTAGCTCAGTCGGTAATTTTTTTTTCAGGCTTAATCAGTTTCACTACTGCTTAAGTAGTGTTCATAACTGCGATGATCAGTCACATATTTAATCATTAAATCCGCAGTTAAAATATAAGATTTTCATATGTTCATTCTCATATAAGCTAAATATCGTTCTTTCGTCTTCACATTCATAGACTTGGATCCGTGTCTAGATGTGGTTTGCGATTATCACTGCTTGTGTAAGGCTAATGGCCCTTATCATGCTCTCTGTGTAAGTGTTGAGAGTTGTCCATCGTACCACGAACCAATTTGTTCGTCAAACGGCACGACGTACGATAACAAATGCCTATTTCAACAAGAAATGTGCCGACTGCAACTGAATTTTACAGTGCAACATCCTGGTAGTTGTGAAGGTATGCTCAATTGATTTTAGGTTGAGGTTTTCCCATAGTTTTTTAATGTCTTTAAGGCCTGTAACAGAGAAATATTTTGAAGCCAAATATGACAAAAATTAGAAAGTATAACAAGCGGATGAGGCCAAAACAACATTTGCTTTACCAGCATTTATTGCGGAATAATGAATAGTGCACAAACAAGAAACGGCCAACGTATACTAGCAATTAGGAAATCACAGATTCAAAAATCAGTTTAGAATGCCTCGGAATGCGATTGTAAAAATTCAAACAGTGCTTTGCACAGACCTATGAAACTTTAATTACTTTTCATGCTTGAAGGTAATAGTGCCTGGCCATTAACGTACACTTTGAAGCGTAATACAATTGTTCAATTGCTTCAAATCCCTCTCCTAAAAAGTTCACCTGTATGATGTTCTTTGAATTGCTTCTCTCTTACAATTACCTAGTCGAGCAGTGACAAATCTCATATATTCTATCAGAACGCGATACTTAACAAAAGTAAATTAGCGCTCACAGCAAAAGTGAAAAGAAACTCGGTATCACCATGGCGATAACGTGGCTGCTTCAAAACAAATCGAATCAAAGGCAAGCTAAACAATAACTACAAAGGACTTAAACACACAAAAATACATGTTTGTTCTATTGATGGATACCGATATAACATAACGGATGCCCTATTTTTTGAAAAAAAGACAAAACAAAAAAAAGCAAGGTTTTGTGGCTCTCCCTCACAACAGCGTCTTTGTGTCTCATAGGGTTTCCATTTCAACTCGGCCGTCGCCACATGCCTCATATTCCATCCCTAGGGTACTCCCACTGTGAAGTAATTCATTTCAGGCCTTACGTCTTCTATCCTGACAAACCCATTGAAGTGCAAATTGCTGTCAATCATATAGACACCGCTGACAAGTCTTATGTGCATGATGCTACTGTGTCGTGGGTTGAAAATATAAATTATCATCAATTTACCGGTTGCGTAATGGCGGCTGGATTTAACGAGCGTAAATCCTATGCTAACGTGACAGTAGACTGGATGGGCTATCAGGGTGCTCCAGTGGGAGGTATCAGTGGTCAGATACGCATATCACAGTGGTGGACTGGGACTAAATGTAAGACCATGAATTTTCAGTCGGTAAGTTATTAAATTGGTTGGTATTCTTATGCTTTTGCAAAGGCAGAAATTTCTAAATAGCAGAAATGTAATAATAACACACATTGAAACAAGGACAAACGAACAGTGATGATCACAGAACGGTACACAGCTCTCAGTCGAGTAGTCACCATCAAGGGCTATCACATATTTATGATGACCAGATTGAACAACACAGCACAATAAAGCATTGGTTTACTCCTTTTCAGTAGGAAGCTGAAGCAACGACCTCCGCGACGGCCACATGAACGAGCAAAAAGACAAAATGAGCAAAAGGAATTGTTTTGCACATACACGATTAACTTGGATGCATTTCTTTCCCATCTTTTGCAAAACAACAAAGTATAATAACCAATTTCAGTACATTTACTACCGCTTTACAATAATTTACAATAATCTGTTTTCTTTCTTGGCTTAATTAGTTGTACACTAATTGTCCTACCTTTGTTGTTGTTCCCACGGGGGCAGTTTTCAAGTAAACCTTCAGTTTTTATCACCGCGGCACACCACCATGCTGGTCTCAAGAGAGATGCCGCAAGTCTTTGGTTAGAAGATATCACGCAGTCTTCCTTCAAGATCTGTTTGAGGGAACTGCAAAATTACGCTGGCTCCCACAAAGACGTTTACGTTGTAAGTATTACAGTCTCTCCGCTATGATCTTTCTGTTATATAAATTCCATCTTTATCTCCTCTTTTTCAAAGAAAAATTAGAACAATGCTCAATGGCCTTCATTGAGGTTGCAATTGATTAAGCTATCAAAACGAAAACTATAACATTACATGGATGAACTTAATGTCCTTTGGCATAGTGTGTGCTTGATAAATGACACTAAGAGATTTCATTAGTATTAGATTTCATCGCAAAAATTGGAATTGAACTGATGAATTGGCATTGTCTTAAGGTCCAGGACTCCTAGTTTTAACTATGGTTCGGTTTCATCAATTTGAATTCACTTCTAGCTTTGCTTTGTAGAGCTGGTTGGCTTTCTCCTCTCTTCACCAGCCTCTCTTCTCCGAACACCACTCAGTTTATTTCGCAAACTCTCAGAACCCTCCTGCTGATTTTAACAACGCATTCTGCAAGGTCAGTTATGTCATTTTGTTTATTGTCTACACCTCAAATAAGTTAAACGTCTTTCCCAAAATTGACTGAGGAACTACAACTGTTTCATTAAATTTCATTGTTCATAAATTCCATTTTGTTGTCAAGCAGCTTCTCGTTTTTTTTTTTCTTTTTTCATAGGATGTCAACTTTGTAAAGGTGTATAGAAACGTCCCGAGCGTTTTTGTATCAGCGAACCACTCCTTTAACGGTGCAAATCAAGACCCCATGCACAATTCCATAACAGCTTGAGTAGAGGTAGGTCATTGGCGCTAATTTATACTGCTTATCTTTCCTTTTCTTCTATCTGTGATAATACAAATGTGTAAGAACAGTCCTCTTGCCCTTGCGTAGTTTGGAATTGTGAACATACACTGTAGTGAGAGTCATTTATATTCAAAACGTTTATGACGTCATTGTTTCTATTCCTGGACAGAACCGGGACATATTGAAGGATGATGTAAAAGGGTCATTGTAGTAGTTAACTCGGGAACCATTGTCCCGATGAGCCTGGGTATAAATAAGAATTACCCTGTCGGCTATCTGTAAACCTGTCTTCTCAGTAGTGTCTCTTGTGATTTTGGTTTTGCTTTTGTTTACTGTTCTTGTTTTGTTTTGCTTTTCGTTGATGTTTTTTCAAATATCTTAATCTCACAGTAATACCTCACTCCGCCACTCATAAAAAACGTGAAAGTAATAAGCAAAGGACCACCAACGATAACGCTGTAAAACGCAGGATCTACAAGAGATCTAATCAGCCAAAAAATAAATCGAATATACATGTATAGGGGCGCGAAGACGCGTAGAAGGTTGTTTCACTCGCTTGCAGTCAGAGAGGTACCAAGAGTCTGCTAAGTAGGCTTTTAATCTTTGGCTGTTGGCTTTACACACTCGCTGTTGGACACACTCTCTTACTCACTAAAGTCAGGCGCAACTATCAGCTACTTAAATAGCTAAACAGTAGACATATTTGGGTTTGCTGAGCATGGGAATTGGGAGAGCTAGACACTGCTCGTTCAGGAATACCAAAACACACCAACGCAACCGCACAAATAATTACTAGAAGAATGGCCAACATAAGAGGGCTTAACAACAACTCAAGGAGGTTACACCCAAGGTCAGCAAGATTTCCCAAACATGCCCACAGCTAGAAATCACTACGACAGTACAATCAAACTAAAAGACAAAGCAATCCAGAACACATCAATTGCATGTGAGGTCCAACCTTGGCCTACGAATAAAACGAATGCGCGGGCTAACCTTGAACAACCTTGGACTTAAAACACGAATTATCAAAACCAATGATCATGAGAAACTCCAACTTAGATAACTGATAATACGTCACAACATTCCTCCCGCTCAGATTTTGCATCGTCCCCGATGCAGAAATAACTAAATGAAACACCGAAAACATTCTGAACAGAAACTAGTAAAATTCAGGGAAAAACAAACTGTTCTAATCGATTTTGAGCAAACAAACATCCAAGGCTGTACACAAAGGTTAAAATCACAAACGCTCAACACTATATCAATGGACAAACTACCTATGCAGATAGCGCAAACTAAGAAAAATGGATAAACAATCAGATTACCACTGGCATGTCTACGTTCATTCACAGATCCAGTTCCACAGCGGCGGCATACGCCAACGGTGAATTCAACTTCAGATAATCAAATGCGCTCAATCCGTTGAAACGCTGACCACAACCACATTCATATTCAGTTTTCAGAGTTGCCGCGTTAGCCTTGAAGCAGGCGAAGCAACTTAAATGATCACAAGTGAAAACTGCCCTATCATAGACAACAGAGCCCTTCTGTTGGAAACATTTCACAAAAATCCACTTGGCCAGACGGCGTATACGGCTCCAATCAATATCTATTGTGTAAATTGCGTAGGACGATTCTCCACCAAGCATGTAGGGGCTCGAAGACGCGTAGAAGGTTGTTTCACTCGCTTGCAGCCAGAGAGGTACCAAGAGTCTGCTAAGTAGGCTTTTAATCTTTGGCTGTTGGCTTTACACACTCGCTGTTGGACACACTCTCTTACTCACTAAAGTCAGGCGCAACTATCAGCTACTTAAATAGCTATATTTGGGTTTGCTGAGCGTGGGAATTGGGAGAGCTAGACACTGCTCGTTCAGGAATACCAAAACATACCAACGCAACCGCACAAACAATTACTAGAAGAATGGCCAACATAAGAGGGCTTAACAACAACTCAAGGAGGTTACACCCAAGGTCAGCAAGATTTCCCAAACATGCCCACAGCTAGAAATCACTACGACAGTACAACCAAACCAAAAGACAAAGCAATCCAGAACGCATCAATCGCATGTGAGGTCCAACCTTGGCCTACGAATAAAACGAATGTGCGGGCTAACCTTGAACAACTTGGGACTTAAAACACGAATTATCAAAACCAATGATCATGAGAAACTCCAACTTAGATAACTGATAATACGTCACAACACATGTAACAAGCATGACCGACACCAACAAGACCGAGACTCGATAAAGTAGGGCTGCAACCATGGACAGCTGTTTCGTCCTTATTGGGACCCGTCGGCACACTTGGACCTGGTCGTGACACTTGGATTCCTTGCTATCCGGGCCACGTGGTGTGGCAACGCGTATATCAGATGGCAAGAGGGTCCAAGGTACGGGACTTGATATCGTGAACGGTTTCATTGTGCAATTTATTGGCGCTCGCATTCAAGCTGGCGTTTTTTAAATCTGCTACACCATCCCGACGGTTCCCAATAAGAACGAAACAGCTGTCCATGGTTGCAGCCCTACTTTATCTAGTCTCGGTCATGTTGGTATCTCGCAATGTCAACTTTTCTCACGTAGTATCATCCTTGCTTCTTACATGTATACTCAAAAAAAGGCCGCATTTGCCTTAACTGGCCTTTACTACTTCTTTATCTGAGATCCTAGAAGGTAAATTGAGGTAATAGGGAATAAAATTAAACCCCCCAACTTTCAATATCTTGTTCTATTTTACAGTACATCAATACGACTGGAGCTCGAGTTTGTTTGAAGGAATTATACGACTCAAAGTATGATCCACTCTCAATATCATACTTTGTCATATCAGGTATATTTTTTAATCATATTATTTAACGGAAGAAGTCATAGTCATAGTGCACTTTGCACATGCTAATCCAGATTAACTGACGGGTTCAACTTGCAATTGTTGATGACGACTGACGCATATAAACGTGAATGCACAGCAAACATGTCAATGTGACAAAATTATTGACAAAGCTACAATGCAAGCCACACTAATGTAAGGACAGAATAATATATTCTGGGTCTACCCGTTCGAGTCCATGATCTTCCAGGATACTCTTTCAGTTGCACTTAGCTGTAATATTTCGTATGTGAAAGAAAACGAACCCCAAGTAGTGATTCAAATATACCGATGGTGACCAAACAGGGGCACCCAACGAGCCAAATCAACCAAAAGCTCTAGAAAGGCATTTTTAAGTACCTGATGGTGTTTGAAGTCTGTTTAAAGCGATGTTTTCATAAGCTAGAAGAAGTTCATCTGCTCGGATTCCCTAGCTGAAAGTTTAATTGCCCGAAAATGTTAGGGAACAAAATCTTCCTTTGAGAAAATGCAAGCTGAAATGAACTTTCCACAAGCTTTCTAGGGAACTATTTTCTTTCCGAAAATGCTATCTGACGTTTTTGACTGCCAAAAACAGCAATTAAGACCTTTCCGAAAATCTCAGGGGCTATGATTTCCCAATTGCGTATCTATTAGGCCACGTTTTAGTTTCGAAAATCCCAGTGCACTCTTTAATCGACGCCGAACGCCCAAGGCGAAGTACCGTCCACCGAACAGATATCTACCGAAACCTGTCTTTGGGTGCCCCTGACCAAATTCACTCTGCACCAGTAGAGTAAAAGGTCCCCTATCGTCAAGAAGAGCTGTTGATCATTTTTATAATTATTTGCAGATATATGCCAATCAGGCTGGAGTTACTTTGGTGGTTACTGCTACTTCACTAGTCCCGCGTGCGCCTCATGGGTGACTGCTGTGTCAAACTGTTCCACAATGAGCTCAAATCTGGTGACGGTTCACAACCAAGAGGAAAATGTTTACATCCAGCATCGCAATAATGGCGAAAGAAGCTGGATTGGTCTGAATGACAGAAGTGTAGAAGGATCATTTGTTTGGTCCGATAATGATGTAAGCAGCTTTAGGTTCTGGGCGCCAAGACAACCAAACAACTGGAAAGAGGAAGACTGTGTGCATACTCTCGGTGTCAAAAGTGGGTACACTTGGAATGATGTCTCATGTAACAACTGCCACAAATTCACTTGTTACACAGGTACATACCAATACGCACTCCTGAGTGCGAAACGGCTAACTCTCAAGAGTATTACTAAGTCGGCCTTGCATAGACATATGAGTTTATTCGTAATATTTGCCATTCTCGTAGATAATGAGGTTGTATAGATTTCATTGAAATTTTGGTCCTATGTGTTATTAGTGGAGATTCCAAAAGTTGTACCGTCCTAATGTGTGACGTTCAAAAAGTTTTAAAAAGGTCAATTAACAGTAAAGAAAGGTTTTTTTTTTCTTTGGGAAAAATTTATCTTGAAGTGTATTTACAAGTGTAGGCCTAGCTCTTGAAATAACTCCAAATACGGTATAAAAAAGGTTTTACCTCAATGGGCTTCAGCAAACACTTTTTTAAACATTCCAGACAACGTGGCAGGGGGTTGTTCACATGTTCCAAGATCAACGGAGAGAAACACGGAGAGACAAAAACTATCACGTTATAGGAGAGATGTTGAGACGATCAAACAATTGGCCTGCTTTAATTAGACCGAAGGTGAAATAAGGAAAATAAAGCAAATTACATACCAGGATGTCTGTGGACTCAAATGAAAGCAAACGACTTCGCCGCGCTCTCTCATTCGTCTTTTGCGTGGCCTAATCTGTCGCGTGATGAAAGTCTGAAAATGTTAGCTCAGGCCCGTAGACAGCTTTTTGCGTAGGGAGGTACGTTTGAGCACTGAAGGCTGAAAGTGAGGAGCGCAGTAGACCCAAGTTCTATTGAGGTCCGAGGACATGCTCCCCTGGGAAATTTTGAAAAATTTGGCTGTTCAAGACTTCATTTCGTGCGTTTTGAAGCACGTTACATAGAAAGTTAGAAAGTCGAGATCAAACTAAAAACGTCAATACTTAAGAAAAATTTCTTGGTCGAAATGGATTTTGTATTTAATCGTTGAGTAGTGTGCCAAGCTCAAGCCTCCTTGAATGCTTCTGGGGAAACATATCTACCACTTCGCATTAACGAGAGAGCCTGTGATGGCTCTGTCCTAAATGTGAAGCCGTCTTAGAGCACTTGCGCTCCTTTCACATTCGCAGCTGGAAGCTGGAATTGTGCAACAAATCTCGTTCAAGAAGACACAAGAATTTGGGTACAAATCCCTCAAGCTAAAGCTTTTGCAGCGTTATTGGGTCTTTCCTTTTTTGGCTTCGAGCTGTATCCGAAATAGTCTTCTATCAAATTAATAGTATCGACACAGCAAGGGATCACATAGCGAACGTAAAATGAAAACGGTTCAATAAATTGGGTTTCATTTCAAACTACGCAAGAAGCAAATCAGGAAGCACGTACTAGAGCTACTTAGCGTCTACCCTTTTTTGTTCTATTTTACTTTATTTTTAAACGTCGGTATCTGGTGAGCGGACTTTTCGCGTCCCTTGGGGGGGGGGGGATCGTACGCACTCGTCGCAACCCCACCCCCTCCCTACGATTCTGTTTAAGCTGTTCTCATGGAGTTGTGAATGCTTCACAATAGGGCCAGTGACCGGAGCCTGTAACTGATTGCAAAGAGAAAACGGCAACAACAACAAAAAAGAGCGAAAAACGTAAAAAATCCACTTCCATTCACAACATAATAATATGCACTCTTCAAATTTGTTTTTTAGATATAGAAGAATGTTCTAATAACCTACACAGTTGCGATAAAAATTCCGTGTGCAATAATATTCAAGGATCCTACACTTGTGCCTGCAATGTTGAATATTCAGGCGATGGGAAAACATGTACTGGTTATGTTCCTTTATCAGTGTCAAATTAGTCATTAGAGTGCAGTTTCATTAAGTGAGTGAATTAGCTAATTATCCTGAGACATTAAGTTTTGTTGGGTTCTCTGCCTGAAGGAAATAATGGTCTACTAGAAAATCATAGACTGCAGATGACAAGCAGCGTTTGAAGCAATTTGCCAGTTATATGTTTCAGCCACTCACATTAACCTTTCTCAATGAGACTCCCTCTTGCCGGTTGCACAATATAGAAGAAGAATCACAATCTCACACAGAAATTATTGAGAAATTACGTTATTGGCATTAATGCGACATAAGAGACAATACCCTATAAAGTTGTACTCTTCTTGTGATTTTTCTTAGACACAGACGAGTGTTCTACCAACTCACACAGCTGCGATGTAAATGCCGTGTGCAATAATACTCAAGGATCCTACACTTGTACATGCAATGTTGGATATTCAGGCGATGGGAGAAGATGTATTGGTAAGTTGCTGCAGTTGTCAACTCACTTTATCAAAAATGCCCAGCGATGACAGGCATGAACTTTTTGCGAAATTTGCTTTCAATGGTGATAGCTTCGCTACCTTTCGCACCTGGGTACATCCACTCACATTACCCTTCATTACTGAGCGTTCCAGTTCCCTTTCCATTGTCCTCAAAGACGAA
>JAEMWC010000680.1:307500-352500 GCA_016490735.1 Pachyseris speciosa
ACTGGAACATTGTCTTTCCAAACCTGGTCGGAAACAAGATATATGAGAGATAAGCATGACAAATGTCCAGGTTATGCTTCAAGAAATGGCTTATAGAAATTTGCCTCGATGCGTGGAACAAAAACTTGAACCGTGGCCGAACAGAGTAACAGAAACAACAACAACGGCGATTCTTCTCATTTTTTTTTTTACAAAACATCATATCTGTAACCGGAAAGTTTGAAGCTGGTGATTGATACGTTCCATCGAGTGCAAGTCAGAGCATTTTCAAAGTGTATTAATTTTTCAAAAAGGGTCAATGATCGCTGGCCGAGGAAAAGATTTTCAATAGTGGATTATTGACGCAAATTTTAGCTGAAGTATTTGTTTGCGGTTCAGTTTGTTTTGAATGGCTGGCCCGACAGCATAGTTACAGATTGGACACGTCGACACTTGTTGTTGAATACGTAATTTCAATTTCGTTTAGTTAAGTTCAAGACCTCTCTCGGTATTTGCGTAAATAAAAGTTCGTTTTGCTATCCGCTAAACATCAACAGCCCGGAAAATTTTCTTAGCGCTGCAAGAAAATTTTTAACACGATCCCAGCGCTGTTTCTTGTCGTTCTAAGCCACTCAGCAATGAAAAGTTGAATTCCAGTTGTAATTCAGTTCCAGTTTCGAAGTTTATACTCCTTAATTCCGCTGCGAGACGACTAATGTTTTAATGGCTGCCGTTTCGAGGGAAAATTTTATTGAGCTTTGTTTCCTGAAGCGTTCATTGACCATATAAGGCAGTGCAGGTATATGAGCTGAGAGCTTCTGTCCGGCTAGCCAATGAAAATGCTGGAAATCTGATATCCGTAGTTCAGTTTTTAATAACTAAAATTATTCTCGAAGTTAGTAATGGTCTGGTTTTTAATAGCTATTTCTTTTTTGAATGTTCGGTTTTTTGCGTAGAAGGGTGAGAAAACTGTCGAAAGAGAGTTTTGCATCGTGTAGGCAACTACAATATATAGAAAATTTCGCAATTAGGAGTGCATAGTTTAAAGAATATCTTGTTCCAAGTTATCAAAAACCCCGTATAGAATCTTGCTCTTTGATAGAGTAAGGGATTCCGTTTTAGTTGCCCACCATCTTTGAACATTCTCCCAAAAAGCAGTTGCAGAGGAGCAGCGTAAGAACATAATATATTGATTTAGCCAAGCCTAAAAGCGGTGCTCCACGATAATTATTGTATTTTTACTGGTATTGAGCAACTTCGCATGGCTTTCCTTGCGCCAATATTTTATGTTGAGAGTAGTCAATAGGAACTGACCGCGGTTCAAAAACCTCAAAACAATACACGACGCGTATGTTTGTTCGAAAACAAATGTAACAATCAAAACACGATCAAACATTTTCACATTTGATCGTTTAGCCAACCAACAAAACGTGCACGGCCGGTAAAAAGCAATCAAATGAACCACCTGAAGTCAAATTTCAGCGATAATATGCAAAAAATCGTTCTGTGGACTCACTCTGTCCAGTGTTTGGTCAAACATTGTTTGTGCGTTTACCGACCCAACGTTATTTTTGACAACTGAAGATGTTGGATGAAAATGTGTGATCGTTCAGCCTGCTGCTGGGGCTTTACTCCTTAATTTTACGAGGACTCATTGCCATTACGTGTTAATAAGATAAGGGCAAAAGTTTCTTAACGTTGTTGAGGCGCTGAAGTCGAAAAACAGTCAGCCAAGCGGATTAAAAACGCTCCAACTACTTCTTTGCGTCCAAAACGAGTACAGATGATTATTATTTATATCCATTCGACAGAAAAATACAAGTTTCATCCCTGAACAAAAGTAACAACGATTAAACCAAACGTTAAGCTTCAATTAATTTAGTTTACCTCACTGTCCTGCGCTGTGTTGTAGAGGTTTCTACCACTTGAAAATACGCAAGCTTCAGTAAAAACAAGCATCCGCAAAAATAGCAAACGGTTTGTCCAAAGGAAGAGCTTCTTCCACAAAGTTCGAGCTACTCGTTCCTCCCATTAATAACGATGAACTGCTTGCTTGGTGAGCTGCAAGATGCCGCGGTAAAGTTGACAGCAAAGCCCTCGAAGCGTTAAATCATTTTGTTTTCAACCACACAATCGATCCAAGTTTGAAGCTTTTCCTAAGAAAAATCTTTCGCTCTTCCTTTTATCACTTTTATCACGGAGTATTTTTGACAAGTTCTTGATTTTTATGCTTTTTACGCGTATTTAAAGACAAAGATGAAGTTGTTTTGCTCAAAATGAAGAAACCAACTGAATGTGAATTTACCAGCCGCAGAAAGCGCGCGAAAAATTAATACTCGATTTGGTTTGGGTGTCCTACACCTGGCTTGAGACTGCGATCCAATCAAAAGCAAGTACCTGGTCAGCGGTCAACTTCAAAAAATCAGATGACTTCGATGAGGCCTTAACTTGAGCCACTGCTGACACTGGTCAGCGAATACCTTGTTTTGACAGGTGTCAATTGGCTATAGGATGAATGCCCAGTATCAAAGAAGTACGCTGTAAACTAGCTGGGCCAGGTGGAATATTGCCGCCATGTTGGATTATTATGATTATTATTAGGATATTATTAACTATTGGGCAACTCCGTCGTCGTCGTGCGGTTGCGTCCGCGAGCAATACCGCTAGCCATTTTTACCGTAAGAAAAGCAGTCTGGTTTCTATAGGTACGGTGCTCCGCTTGGCGGCCCTTCGGGACGCTGGAGCTCCGCTATGATCTAAGGAGTGTATGTCATATGATCTAAGGACTGTATGTCAGATAAGCATTGTTGACATAAATTATTGTCACAGATTTTTGCTCTGAACAGGCTTACTCAGGTTGCAAGAATGTTGTGGATAATCTTGTATAGAATCATCGTTATTGTAACGTCATTTTCGATCTGGAAAGGTAATTCGTATACTCTACGGATGGATTCTCGGGAAAAACCATGTCTTAGAATCTTATTTTTGGCGGTTGTTGGTACGAACATTTCCTTCAACAGTGTGTTATATACATTTTTGGTGAAATTTTTTTTTCATTTTCGGGCGAATACGAACAGACGTTTTGAGTGCAGGTTTCCATGAGCTTGGTATAGTGTTTATAAGACCAAAGTAGACAGTGAAGGGGGTTGTTAGCTTAACTGATTTGTTACAAACGTTTTTGAACGATAAGAAATTGCCATCCATATATCTGAAGGAGGTCACTAACTCGTATAATGTTCTTGTCGAAATAGTTTTTGTAAAATACTGGTTTACCATTGATTAAAATTTTCTGGTTATTCCAAATTATCTCTTCATGGTAGGAAGAGATCCCATGCAATCTTTTGCAGTTTGCAACTGTTTCAGTACTTCGAGGTAGAAGGGTTGTAAACTGGTAGCCTGTAATATTTTGACGTCATAGTTGCAAACTGTGAGGAATGTTAGCTTCCCATGCTTTTCCATGGCTACTTCAGGGATGATTTTCCAGGATTCATGATATTATACGCGGCACCCAAGCAACCTTTAGGGCTTAAATCTTTATTCATGATATTCAAGTCAATCATCTTAAGACCGCCTTGCTTTTTCTCACCGATAAGAGTCGACTTTTTGATCTTTCCAGGTTTTCATCTCAGATGAAATTAAACAGTATTTAGTTGATTTCTTCAATTAGTTGTTTCGGGATGACAAGTACAGAAGCACTATAAATTAATTTTGAAAGCCCTATAGTTCTTACAATATTAGTTTTTCCGTAAAGCGTCAGTATTCTTCTCTTCCAACTATTTTAAGTCTTTTCTTTCTTTTCCTGATTTTCTCTACGAAGTTAAGCTCGTTTGCTTTAATTGAATCATACGAAAAGGAGATACCTAGAGCTTTTATCGGATCTTGAGGCCAGCGGAAACCGAAAGGGATTTTGGTGTTGTTTCTCCAACAACCAAGCCACATACCTTCTGTTTTTTGGGTGTTACTTTCCAAGCCGGATAGGTTTGTGAAGACATTTCGAAGTGCGAGCAGCTGTGCGATAGAAGCGAGGTCATGCACCAAAACTGGTATCATCTGCATATAGCGACAGTTTGATTTCTTTTTCATCTACTTTAATTTCTTTTATTGTGGTTTTACTTCTGATTGCATTGGCAAGTACTTCTATACCTATTACAAATAACAGTCCAGACAAAGGACAACCTTGTCGAACACCTCTCTCTAAAACAAAAAATTCTGATTCGTGGCCATTGTTTAAAACCCAACTTGTAACATTGTTGTAAAAAAATTCTCACCCAGGTTTGAATGTCAGGTCCAAACATTATACTCATTAAGGGTATCAATAAGGAAACTCCATTCAACAGAATGGAACGCTTTTCTAAAATCAATGAAAAGAGCAGCTACCGGCAAATTTTTCTCTTCTGTATAAGACATTATATCGAAAATTAAATGAGCATTTTTGCCAATATGACGATTTTTGACATATCCAGTTTGGTCAGGGCGAATAATTTTAATTCGGAAGAACTTTTTCTAATCTCTTCGCGATTGTTTCTGTCAATATTTAGTAGTCAACATTAAGAAGCGAAATTGGTCTAAGGTTCGCAAGCGAGGTGATATCCTTACTTGGTTTCGAGATGAGAGTTATGATACCTCGTCTCTGTGTAATTGATAAAGTGCCACTGTCGAAAGCAAAGTGAAAACTGTTAATCATCTCAAGTCGTAATTCTTTCCAAAAAAAAAAATCAGTTCCCGGCGATTTTTCATTTTTAAAGTCATGTAAAGCTTTTAAGTATTCTTCTGCTGAAACTTTTCCTTCCCACGATCGCTTATCCGTTTCATCTAAAGGAGTAATGTTTTCTTAGAAAGCGGAGGCAAAATCAATATACGAGATACATACATACTTATCCTCTCCCCGTCGGAGCTTTTCAGGGATAGTTTACATCACTGGCCGGGGGACTTGACCAGACTGCTTGTGCAGTTTACAGTTAATGAAGTAACTAATGAGTGCCTCCCTTAAGTAGATATCTAGGACAGACACTAGGGGTGATCACAGCCAGAGTTTTGTTACGTCCCTAGTGGTTCTTTTACGTCCCACAGAATCAGATTAAGTGAAAGTACTGTGAGACGGGGCCTACGGTTTATCGTCCTTATCCAAAAAGACTAGAAAGTCTAACCATAATATTTGCAGATGTCATTACAAAGGTAGCACTTTCTCCTCGGTTATTCAAAGACCCTGAGTGTTGGTCCGGCCGGGGTTAGAACCCGCGACCTCCCGCATGGTAGTCCGATGCTCTACCACTGAGCTAACCAGTCTGCGGATAGCTAACCGGTCTGCGAATCATTTACGGTTTCTCGGTGCACGTTAGAGGAATAGAGTGTCTTATAATGATCCATTTGCTCTCGCAAAATATCGAATTGATCGAATGTACCATTTGAGCGTTTTAATTTTGTTATTGTCTTTTTTTCTTAATTTCTTCTCTGAAGGTTAAATAAGTAACGAGTGTATCGCTCGCCACTCTCATGCTACCTTACTTTACTTCTAAGAATTGCGCCTCTTGTTTTGTGTTACATAATCCTTTGTAAACGTTTGTTTGGTTCTGCCTCGGCACTTTTATATAAATCATTAATTTGTTTTTGGAGAAAGGTCTCATTGGACTTCCTTTTCTAGCTTTGTTCTTTGAATATTTGACCTTAAAACCCCTTATTTCCATTTTGATTAAATCCCATCTCAGGCTTTGATCTTCCACATGTATTTTTGTTTAAAATTCTCGAGTTTAGACACATAAGTTTCATCTTGAAGAAGTGACAGATTAAATTTCCAAAAACCCGGACCTTTATCTTGTTTGAGTTCTACGGATTTAATGTGAAAGAGAATCGCAGAATGATCCATGTAAATTGTTCTTCATTTTGGTTACGTTCACGCCAGATGTCATTTAAATCATGCAGGCTGGTTAATTTATTAATTTATTCAACTACTGGTAGCTTTCGGGAGTTTTTTTGTTTTTTTGTTCCCTTTCTTGTCCATTTCGGTCAGCGTACAATTGAAATCGCCACTTATTATAATGATTTCTTCCTTTTCTGTGTTTTGTACCGTGGTTAAAGATTACTTTGCCTACCTATTCCGCCCTCCAGGCATTTTCTATTTCTTTTTAGCTGTAAGTTTCTTGTAAAAAAACAAAAGAGCAATTTTGTTGACCTAAAGACGGTACGACGCTTCAGGGATTTGTTTTATCTCCTAACATTTAGTGACAGCACTTTGATATCGATAGGACTATTCATTTGTTACAATATGAAAATAATTCACGAGTGTCGACAGTTTTCTCAGTTTGGACGGAATGTTGGAAATAATTACACCTTCTAAAGGAAAAATAAAGCAAAAATCCGGAATGATGTGTGCATTAAGAAAAAAAGAAACAAAAATTAACTACATGTACATAAAATAAAACAGGACAAATAACATTAAAAGGTCTAAAAAGACCAAAACGCGAAGGAATCATTATAATTATTCGCACTTCAGACTGGACCTAATGTACGTGACAGTAGCTTTCTGTATTCAGTTCTTTTTTCACTCCGAATGAGATGTATAAAGCATATATCAAGAAGACAAGCTATGCTAGTGTAAAAATAAAGTCAAGGATACCTCACAAATTAATGTGATTTGGTAAGCTGAAGCCACTCTAAAGGCACTAAGGCCACATGGTAGCGGGCATTACCCCTTAAATCTTCCAAAGCAAAGATTGAGCCCAAGTATTAGCAGCCATGGACAGCTGTTTCGGCCTTGTTAGGCCTCATCAGCACGGCACAGCTAATGCTCAAACTCAAGAATCAGCTCTCTCGGTTTTCCTGGGTTCTTTCCATTTGTTCGGAATTTGATTAAAGATGTAACTCTTTCCGTTGACAATAAGTCGATCACCAGTGATGGTAGCTTTCGTGCCCTCCGTCTTTCTCGCTTCTCGCATCGCGGGTACTAAGATTGATTTCCGGATTTCCCCCAAAGTCTGGGTTAAGTCCTCGGCAAGTTTGAAACGACTGCCTTACGATTATATCCATTTCGCCAGACTAGGTCTCGGTCTTCCCGACACGTAAATCGAGCGATAACCGGTCTAGACTTTTCGCTGCTTTGTTTAGACTTACCCAAGCGATGTACCCCTCAGAATAACGTAGCCCTGACTCTATCTTCATCATTCTTTAAAGCCAATGACATTACATTCTTGACAAGATCTGTGCAATTTTAACTCTCTGACTCATTTATTCCATATGTAGTTAAATTCCAGCGTCTGCTGTAGATACTTTTTTATCATCGAAATATAACGGGTTGATCAGTTCTTGAATCTCGTCGAGAATTGTTTTGTTTATGGAGGACTCGGCCTACTTTGAAAAAACATATCGGCAAATTCGACCCCCGAAAAATCATGGTTAAAGATCGCTAATTTGGACATTTCTTCAAGTTTGTGCGAGGATTATGTTGTCCAGAAATTAGCCAAAATCACATTAAAAGTGGAACGACTTATGATTTCAGCTTTTCGGCCTGAGTGGATTCGCTATATTGTCTTCTAATGGTAGTGATCTCGGCAAATGCTGCAGATATAAACATCAGTTTCTTTTTATTTACGTTTGTGTTTATAAGCCCATACATTACTTTGTAAACTTTTGATGGCAATTTGTTCCGGAGATTAGGGAATACCGCTTTTATGTCGCGGGTTCGGTGTCCACAATTTTTGGCCATGCCGAGGACAATCTGTCAACCCTTCTAATCATCTGATACTCTGGACACCAAGGATCTTCATTGTTTTTAATATGTTTGTTTGTTTGTTTTCTCGTATTCACAACAATTTGATATATGGAACTTGAGCAAAGCTCACCAATAACCAAAACAAGTAGATTATTGAAAAATATGGCTCATTCCGCATTCTTTACCAGTACACTAAGTTAGCGCAGGATCAAACTTGCGGACTAGTTTTAAAATGTCTTGAAATTTAAAAAAAAAATATACTGTCTCGACAAGTTGTCAGAGACACCTTGAAGAGTAACAGAAGGTATTATTACTAGTACAACAGCTTTGCACGTGTTACTGGCATTCTAGTAAATTCTTCATTGGTCTTTTGCAAAGCAACAACGTTTTAATACCAAATTCTGGGTGTTGTAGTGAATAGCTTTCTCTTTCACAACCACATGCAGGACGGTGGCATAACCTACGATGACAACATGCAAAGCATATTCACGAAATGAAAGGAGTACTATAAAACAGTTCATTTTCCACAGTACATTTTTCGTCAAAGAGTAAATAAAATATTGGTGGTGTACAGCTTAACGCGATTGTGTTCTCGATGCTGTTCTCAAACATTCGAGTGCACGTATTTTGAGTTAAAACATGTGTCAGTCACCAACTATTTCGTGGGAACAATGGAAAAAGAGAAACAAATTGTCGTCTGGAGTCACAAGGTGCACTTCATAGCTCAGTTGGTTAGAGCATAGCACCGATATCGCGAGGTCACGGGTTCAAACCCCGTTGAGGTCCTGAATTTTTGTCAGGCTTCTTTTCGCTATTGCATAAATTGCGTTCAGAAAAGCGAGGATCATTCTTCATTTGATTTCATTTCCGCAGTTCATATATGATTTATTTTCATCAAGAGAAAATGAGGGACAGAGAGGGAGGGTAGGGGCGTTGACGGAGATATGTGAATTTCACTAAAGTTACTTTTAGGTGCCCTTAAAAGGGAAGTCGGTTTCCCTGGACGTCCGCAACTATTGAGCAAAACGTCATGAGAAGTCATCGGAGCGTGGCAACGTGGCATTGTGTAATGGCGGCGGTTAAATTTCAGTATGGCTTTCTCAAGTAGAATTTTCAGGCGTCTACATTTCAGCCGTCGGTGCACATGTGAAAGGTTGCCACGGAATTCAAACCCCGAGTTTTTAAAACAGTTCTCCGTTTTAAAGAAATGTGAGGGAGAGCTTGACTGTCTAATCTGCGAAATGCTTTTCATCCGTAAGAGGAAACTGAAGTTGAACACACAATCAGACTCAATTCGCGCGAATGTATTTGTTTAGAACAATTCATCGGGCGCGCACTAATTCATTGGCTGACGCTATAAACAACCACTTAATTTAAACCTGAAACGACCGTTACATTTATCACTTGAAAATGAAGTCAAGACGACTTCGAAATGTCGTGTAAAATCGCTCATTTTTGTAATCAAATTTCTACATTTCGGAATCAATATTGAAAATAACCGCAATGAAAGTGTGCCGGATACAAATTCCCCAGAAATTGCCGAAAATGTTTCAGATAAATCTATGTAAAGAGCGAAAGCGAAAGCTTTGTGATGATTAGCTGTCGAGCGAGAACCGTGTCTTCAACAGATGACACCTCTACTTCTTTTTACCCGGGAGCAAAAGCAGCGAGAATCGCGGTTAAAGCGTTGAAAAACATGGTTGTCAAGAAAAGCAGTCAGGCTGAAGAGCCGAACATCAAGTATTTCTTGAATAAGCGTTTGATATGATTCGTAGTGTTTTGCAACGTACTATTGACTCGGGCGCTCTGATACAAAATTCCAACGTAAGGGACGCTTTTCTCTAGCTTGATGTTGAGGTCATCCACCCCTTTTTTTGGTGAGCATATTCGCAGTTTTCTTCCCACCACGATTCGTTACTTTTCCTTTCCTGTCTTGATGAATACGTGATGAATCTACAAACATGCGATCGTGTTACGCTGCGACTGAAATCCTATGTCTGTAGTTTGATCACGTAAGTTGATTCAAATCATCAAGATCGATTCACGCTCCCATTGTTGGGTGAATTTAACTAGACATAAAGTCATATAGAACTCCTCTGCTCCCTGTAGTGAGGTTTAAAGAATAGCTGTCTAAGTCAAATGCTTGCTCGAATGGCACAAGAAATTTTGGACTCTATCTCCCACTCCGGCTTTTTGGTCAAAATATGCCATTCTCCTTGCTTCTCACTGAAACTCGCTTTCGTCGACAAAGATCAATTTCACGCGGAACACCGTTTTGAATTTCTTGTGATCAAGCGCGCCTGCTGACTTTGCGGAAGTCTCGGGAAACAGAATTCCGTTTCTCTGACATCTAAAAATTACTTAACTGAAATTAACATATCCCACTTATACATATTCACTTATCATTTACACTCATTTCTTTCACGGGAACACATAAACCCACAACTGACCTGCTTCCAACGTCAGTGGCTTCATAACTCAAGTTGGTTAGAGCATCGCACCTGTATCGCGAGATCACGGGTTCAAACCCCGTTGTGGCAACTACTTCTTTGGGTCCAGAACGAGTAGAGATAATGGTTATTTATGTCTAGGCGAAAGAAAAATACAAGTTTCATTCCTGAAGAAAAGTAACAACGATTAAACCAAATGTTAATCTTCAATTTATTTAATTCACCAATGTTGTAGAGGTTCTTAAAAATAAGTATTCACTTTAGTAAAAACACGAACCTCCTAAAATAGCAAGCGTTTTGTCTAAAGGAAGAACTTGTTCCACTAAATTTGAGCTACTCGTTCCTCCCATTAATGCTGGTGAACTGTTAAGTGACCTTTCTTGGTGTGCTGCAAGATGCCGCGGTAAAGTGAAAGCCCTTGAAGCATTGAATCATTTTCTTTTTCAACCACACAATAGTCGTGGTTATACTAGCCCTTTTACCCATGGGTAAATAGCGTTTGCCCACGGGAAAAGACTTTTTTGTGTGTAACTGCTTTTCCCAGACCGAAACTGCCCTAGGGTTATTTCCATGGATACATCAAAAAGAACAAAAGAACTTCCCATGACAGTTCCTGAACTGAAAAGTACGGTTTATCTGCTCCCTGAGGTGGCTTGGCCTATCATAAAGCAGAACGCAGCTAATACAGGAAATCGCGTGAGGCGCTCTGAGGTGACCTCTGAAGCACTTGGCTAATTTTGCGCCTACTTCTAGCACGAGGTAACATGGCAGGGTTTCCTGCATCACTGTGAGTATTTCTTTCTTTATTTATTTTCATGAGTTTGCCCTTCAGACTGCCAGTTACAAAGCTGATTAAATTATAATCTTTCTGTTTATCTGTTTATAGGAACGCTAGCCAAAATGAAGATCCCTATTACAACGGATATTTATTTGCGGCACGAAATTAAACAAGGCCGTAGGGAATCAACAACACCGGTAATACCCTGTATGGTGTTAACATGGCTCAAAATCAGCCTCCACTGCATTATCCAGCGATGTTAAATCCCTACCCGATTTACCAGAACCCTGTACCCGGTACTAGCAATCACCTTCAGTTTGAACCAGACAGGAACAGCGCTAGTCCAACTCCAAGTGAATCCTCGAACCGAAGCGACGATCGTAACAAGCGCGGTAGCTGGTCGTTGACCGAAGACAGATGCTTAATTCCCGCTTTTAAGGAGTACTACGATAGACTTAAGTCTACAAAAAGCAGTCAAGCCAAAAAAACATATGGGAAGATATTTTGAAGCAGTTTCAAAGTATGTGCTTTGACAATGGCGTGGAATCTGAAAAGTCATTAGCGCAGTTAAAGGAGAAGTGGCGGGCGCTCTTGGATAAATACAAAAGCGTATGTGATGACAACAATCGCACGGGAAGGGAACGGAAAACGTTCAAGCACTATGAAGACATCGACGAATTTATGGCTTCATCAGACAAAGTGAATCCAAGATTTGTCAAGGAAACGAAAGCCCCCAGACAGGATTGTAGCTCTGATGATACCGACGATATTTTATCGACCGGAAATCAAGATTGCAGTAAGAAACCAGAGAAACGGCCGCCCAGCTCTGCTGGAGACGATAGTGCGGATGCAGAGAAAACTGGAAAAACTGGGCAAAAGGATGAAAAAGGACCAAAAAAGAAGAAGAAAAGGCTTAGCGGCGATGACATGGAGCTAGCAATCCTTGACATGATGAAGTCACAGCAAGAAGCCATCCAAAGATCCGAAGAGGATGACGAGAGAGTTTTTGAAGCTCTCCTCAAATCTCAGGCAGAAGCGCAGCGACAACACCAAGAATTTGTTGTGTCTGTGTTAGGAAAACTCGGAGACATATTTGCTTCCAAAAAATAGGTTTAACTCAACGCTTTTATTCCAAAGAAAAAAGGAACTGTTTACATGATTGTTGCAAAACTGCAAACAGAAATTTTAATTGATCTTGAATAGTATTTTGGACACTGAAATACACAGTGCTGTAAAATGGTTACAGCCGCTGTTTCTTAAGTATAATAGACGTTACAGTTGTTTAGCAAACAGAATTTTTATATTTCCTGTAATTATCCCGTCTAAAATTCTGATTGATTTTATATTACTATATATATATACATATTTATTCAATCTGCTGTTACTTTCAGGTTTGGATCAATGGGATCAGATATATGATTGCTTAAATAAATTGCAAAGCAAAATATAATTATTTCGTAACCTTCTATAATTTAGGACGCAAAGAGGACAAAATCAAGGGGATATATGTCTATTGATTTGCAACGTATTGAACAAGGGCTTTTAGAACCGCAGCTGCAGCCTGGGAGGGGTGGCCGCCGTCGTCATCATCATCATCATCGCTATCATCATCACTATCATCTATGTCGAGTTCATCTCCTCGTAAAACACAAATGTTATGTAGCACGCAGCAGGCGATGATAGTGTCAGGTATTCTGTTACTGTCTTCGTCTAGGCGCTTAAGTAATACCCTCCACCTTCCTTTGGTCATACCAAATGCGTGTTCGGATACTATTCTCGCCTTGGATACCTCTCGGTTGAAATTCCTCTGGTCGCGCGTAAGCCCACCGTTATCCTTAAATGGTCGGATCAGTCAGGTTTTGCTTGGATAAGCAGTGTCTCCCACGATAAGTGGGTGCACTACAGTTCCGCCTAAGTCAAATGTAGGTTCCATTAGGATATTCTCATCTTCAGCAGCCCAATAAACGTCAGTTAAACGCAGCATCCGAGCATCATTTAGACTTCCAGGAAAACCAGTGGCCACGGATAAATAGAGGCCAGAGGCATCAACTATTCCCTGTACTAAAAAACTGTGGAAATGTTTCCGGTTAAAGTAGTCTTCATGGTTAATTTTCGGGGCCTTAATAGGTACATGGCTTCCATCTATTGCTCCAACTACATTAGGTAATTTACTTTTATTGTCGAAGCCTTTAATATTTTTAGCTATCTCTGCTGCAGTAGAAGGAAATTTGATAAACTCATCTTGAAGTCGGCATATTTCTTGAACAAATTCATGGCAACCCTTTATAACAGTCGGTTTTGCCAACCCAACCATCAGTCCACACGAGCGGTAGCATTCTCCAGTAGCTAGTCGCCAGAGGCTTGTACCGACGCGTTTTGGAACTGGAATGGCATCTCGCATCCTAGTGTTTTGCCGCTGGAGGGCCGGTCCAACGAGCTGGCATATATATTCAAAGGTATCGCGCGAAACTCTAAAGTTTTCTTTCCACCAGTGATCCAGTGCATTGTTATTTAGAAGTTCCTGAAACCAGTTCTGTGGTCGTGGAAATACCCAAGCTCTTCTAGGCCGGCGAGCAAATTGGCGACGAGCTCGTAAATTTAAATACAATGCCAACAAACCTTTCAGGTAGCGTAATCGAAAGCGCCTTCTTCGGTGTCTTCTCGCAAAAAACTGCTGGACTGTTATGTTTATGAAGACTGTCGAATAATAAGCAGGAGAATCACTGAAATTAAGCTTACTAGATCTCGATTCAAGTCATCCATGTTGATCTCCACTTTTCCCGCCAATTCACAAGGTCAGTTAGCTCATATCTAATTATATTTTACCCTGAGGGGCGTCTTTTACTGTGTAACCGCATCCCAAGGGTAAAGTGAAACCTGAGCTAAACCAAACCCAAGCCATTTACCCTCTGGAAGACCCCAAACCCATGGTGTGTGTAACCACTACTAATCCTAGCGCTAAATTCCCCTTCCGGAGTATCTTTAAACTAGTTCCTGATTTGTATGCCTTTTAACGTGAATAACTTCGAAAGAAGATTTAGTTGTTTTACTCAAAATGAAGAAATCGACTGAATGGGAAATTTCGAGCGGCAGAAAGCGCGCGAAAAATTAAGCGTCGTTTTGGTTTGGGTACCTGCGATATGGTCACGTGATACTGGCTAGCTTATGTCATAATTTGACTGGTGTAAGTTGACCATAATACGAATGCCCGAGGATGTCTAATATCAAAGATGCATGTTTTCAGGTTACCGTGTACCTTCAGGGGTGTCTCTAATCTAAGGGTTGTAGCGGTTCGCGATTACATCCCAGATACCATAAACTGTATATCAAATTAAAGCTAATTGAACTATCTATTCGAATATTTCATTAATGTTGTGAGAAAATGAATTACTAAACGCTCCGTCGAGTCTAAACTGGAAGGTATAAATCAACTTTTGAAAACTACAATTAAATGTGATTTTTGTATTTAGGGAAATTGATATTTTTCTCGAAGTCTGTAACCAAGACGTTACAGAGCATTTTCAAATTCGCTAGAAAAAGAGACAGAGCGGCCGCACGGAAATGGCTCTCAGCGAAAAACGGTTTTGAATTATCTAATTCCCCAACATGTTTTTGTTGAAGATCAGTTAATCTAGCGACTGTCCAAATTTGTTCAAAAATCGAACAAATCGCCCTAGAGTTGTAACTGTTGAAAGTGTCCTCTTCAAGACAAAAATAAAACTTTGCTAAAACAACGCTTGAAAAAAATCTTCACTACAAAAACAAACACCGCCCACAAACACCTCTATCGACGATCGGCCAATCAATTTACGCTAACTTTTCTTCCGGTCACCTACTGTGGAAATTTTCCGCATAATTTATCTGCACGCAAACTCTCATGCTACAAACAGTTCACTGGTTTATCATTTTGTTACTTGTTCTCCGGCTTTGACTAAGTTTACCTGACCCATCGTCATAGCCGAAAAACTAAAAGCGCACAACCTTCATGAAGCAAAGCAACTTTTTCACGTGCAATATTTCCCGCGCAAATTGCTCCGGTTGGCTGCATTCGCATTAACATATTGTCCATGTTTACATCCGGTGCAAATAGGTTTTTCCCAATTTTTTGGTGACTATTCACCCGTTTTGAATTTTGTTTTCTTTTACTTGAAAGATCGCAGTAAAAAGTTCATTTTTATGGAGAGAAATAAAAATCGAAAATTTCATACCCTGAACGTACACAGTAACCTTCAACTAGGTGGTTAACTGGAGTATGGCCGCTATGTTGGATGATTATTATTGTTATTATTATTATTATTATTATTATTATTATTATTATTATTGTAGGACATTTCACAGCGCATACATGAACCGGTGGACGTACGTACGGTGACGAAAACCAAATTTTCTCGAACAGATATGTTACCATATTTTCTTACCCATGGTGCTCCGCTTCGCGGCCCTTCAGGCTGCGGGAGCTCTGCTACTAATTTTCTATCCTTGCTAGTTTTCCAATCACTTAAGCCTGGTTCTCACTAGCGACGTAAGCACAAGCATATAAGCGCAAACATCAGATACTCTTTCGCTAATGAGGATTGCCGCGACGTACGCTTAATTATGCCAATATCAAGACCAAGCGTTCTTCTTGTGTTTATTCTTTTGCTAATGTCGATGTTTTTGTAAGTGAGGACGTGCTTAATCTAATCGCAGGAAAGAGCACAAAACAGTTAACCAATCAATGACACTTTGTCCCCTGCCTTTTTCTAATGAAACAACATGGCCGACCAGATATAAATGCATGGGATGTCAGCGGAAACTATCAGAAATGTTATCTTTATTATTATTATTATTATTATTATTATTATTATTATTATTATTATTATTATTATTTTCAACAAATTGTCCAAAATTCTAAAGTCAAGCAAAAGAAACAGCTGTCCATGGCTGCTAATGCTTGGGCTCAATCTTTGCTTTGGTAGATTTAAGGGGTAATGCCCGCTACCTTGTGGCCATAGTGCCTTTTGAGTGGCTTCAGCTTAGTTGATCACATTAATTTGTGAAGTATCCTTGTCACTCCAGCCACATCCCACAAGCTTTACGTTTTCAAGCAAAAGAAAGCCAGCAAAGGACGATGTGGCCAGGAACCAGACTGTGAAACTCACCACTTCTTTGCCGATGATAAAAGATTTCTTGAATTGGTCCCAGAATCAACCCAACCTCGTTCCCAGGGTCTTTCATCTCCCCACCCCAGAGGGAGCGAGGAACGAGGTTGGAAAAACCAGGCTATCTTTTGTCGTCTACGCTAACGTAACAGAACAACGAGTAAAAGAAGTAGCAAGCAGTCCTCTTCGCCCAATTTATTGAAAGCGTGTTCAGGCAAGATGGAAAGAAGACAGAAATAGCTGTGCGCATGCGTCACTAGGGCGGAACCATCTTGTGATTATGCTTACGCTTGCATTCCTAGTGAGGACCAGATTTTAGCCAATTTGTTGATCTTTTAAGTTAGAAAAGAATTTCGTTTTTCTCCTAGGCCTAATGTAAAAGTCGAGGTGTGAACATGACACTTATTAACGCTCTCTTGATACCTGAAATCAAAGAAGATTATCTTGAACACTCTGTTAACGAGGGTCTGCCCTTTTAATCAAATTGTACAGACTTCGATGTGTTTTCCCAACTCTTTGATATGCAATAACAAAACACAAATAATGAAACGTAGGAACTGCACTCATTATCGGAATTTTATCAGAAGAAATTGCAAAGTAAATTTTGTCAATGTTGCTACTGCAGTAAAAAAGGAAGAAAATGCTTTCTTGCCTCATAAGTTTTCTCCCCTGTTTTTCAATGCTTACCGTGACCATTGCTTAATTGTTTCGTCGTTTTAACTGCTACAAAACATTCCAGAATAAAGAGTAGCGAGATAAGAACATGACGTTTCGGTGACGTGTGTGTATGAACCACACGAATTCGTGTGATTCCAATTATATAGGTTACACGAGCCGTCATCTCCACCAGCGCATCGAGAAGCATAAATATTCCGTCATCGGGAAACATCTAAAGGACAAACACAACCAAAGATCTAAAAATCTTCACGAGCAGTTTACCACCTTAAAGAAATGCCGCGGAAAGTTTGAGTGCTTTATTTATGAGATGCTTTTAATAACGAAAAAGAAACCGACTCTGAACACTCAAAATGACTCCATTCCAGCGAAACTGTTTATTTAAATTTACTCATTCTTTTTCGAGCTTCTTGTTCTTTATGTGGACTACATGTATGTGCATTCTGCTCATCTCATCAGCATGCCCCCGTTCACATAGAGCTCGGTCTACACGACATCAGATTATATATACATGTAAACATGTCTAAATGACTTTCAGATTCCTTTGAGGAGGAATTTTTGTGTTCCTACATATTAGACGTTATTGAGCAGCTGTCACGTGAGAAGGGCATAAAGGCGCGTTCAATAATCGTCTACATCTGTCGTACGTCTTGCGTGACTAGGGTGCTTTCCATAGAGACCAGTTAGAGTAGCCAAGGGAAAAATAGGACTTGGAAGTAGCCTGCGTATCTGCGTAGCTGGCGGTGATATACGTGCGAGAAATAAACTATTGCCGTCGGAGCAGCGATATGAATAAGTACTGAAAAGCCGCGAGGAGAATAAGGAAGAGGCATTTGAGTTACTTCGCGCGTCTACTATGCCGCTTGCTAAGCGACATTTCCGCCTCCATCAACGCGTTCCATTTGCATTTCGACTAACATTGGGAACGGTAAGTGTCGCTCCAACCAGTGACCGGAGTAACCTTTGCAGGGGCGTTCTGCTGGAAATTCCACTTGAACATACCGAACTTTCCGGAAATTGTTGCCTGTTATGCTTGGCTCACAGCTCCTGGGGACAGCTGTTTTCCCTTTCTTTCCCCACGGTTCCGTTTGACTATTGCAGCAGTGGAAGAATGACGGCAAATAAAGGTTGTCTCCTGGTTGATCAGTGTCAGAGAGATAGCTGGTAGCCGCTGGTACTCAACATTCAAATTGTGAAAATAAAATTTCTTTATTATGTTTAAAACAAAGCGAATTAAATCGGTTAGCACGAACCAGAAATAGGTTTCCAATATTTAGGATAAATTTTCTATCTGAGTCAGTAGTCTTTTAAAGTTCGGCTAGGACGGTTTCTTAAATCTTGCATTGTAGGTAGTTTTTTTAATATGGTTTCTTTAATCTTTTATGTTTTTAAATCTTTACCCGCACCCCATTCGTCACCAAGAAGACTAACCAATTACGGTCAAGTACGTTCCTTTCTTTCAAACAGTATTCATATGGAAGGGCTATGATCGGAGTACTCATAGACTGCAAAACAGTCGGTTTTTATTTTCGTTCTCTGAAGGCGCGATTTCTCGCGCGCTTTGCGCACGACTCTCACACCTCCGCAGGGCGTCTGTTCCCAGTCTCACTCTGCGTTTTCACTCACGCAAAATACGCCTGTTTTGCAGTCTAGAACACTCAATGAGACATTTACTGTACGTCCTACGCAGTGATCTGGTGTTTCGCCCCTATTTCGCGTAAGCTGTTAGATAGCACAAGGACTTAAAAGGAACGCCTGCAAGCCGGCTATGGATGTCCAAAGGGCTAAGTTGGTGATTGCACAAAAAAGGCTAATATCTTTTGATTTTAACGTGTGTTACTCAGCTGCAAAGCATGCCTATTACCATGTTAGCCATGGATGCCAGCATTCGTCAAACGAAAGACCTACGCAAAGAGTCTTGCCTCTCTCGCCCCGGGGCTACTCCCCTATAAAAATGACGGAGTGCTCGCGTACCTTTTGAGGGATAAAATTTACCTACGGGCTAGCACTGCATAGGTTGCTAAAATGCACTAACCTCCGCCAATAGCTGTCTCCACTATTCCTAGTGGAGTCCATAATGAGGATTAGGGTAATGGGAAACGTTCGTTCACAAATAAAATTAGTACCTCTTAAGGAGTGAAAATCAATTTGGGCCACACAAGAAAGGCCCTAATTGGCCATACACACTTAAAAGGGTGTTTTTGAAAATCTCCGATGAGCACCCACGTAATTTGTTGAGGGGAATTCTCCAAACCGGGTTCTTCGCGCTTTGCAAGAGAAATTGTGACGGCATCCGCAGACTTCTTCGAGGAAACAACGACTGTTGGAAATCAAACTTTGTGTTGTGTCATTAGAAGAAATGGTGTTTCTGTGACATCTTTCAATGTGCTCCACTAATTGTCATTACAATTTTTTTTGATTGAATATTGCCATTACTCAGCTTAAATAAATAAATGAACGCCAACGGAAAGAAATATGCCTCTATCTGAAGACGGTCAGCTATATCCTGACTTGGTTAGACCTCGTTCCGATTTAGGCTTTTCAGCAGAATTTATGGCGTGATTTGATAGTTTTTCTTGGATTGCGCACTTGGTACTTCCAACCTACACCTAGAGAAGTACGGTGTTTTGTACAAATTGTCCAGCTTTCTACATTTTTCGGTAGCACAAAGATGCACGCTCTCGTCAGTATCAACTCAGATTCATTGTTTACATACTCCAGTTATGGAAAAGGCAGACTTGTGCCTCGAGATATCCCTGTCACAGCTAAACAAAGACACCATTTCAACCGATTTTGTTCTGTCTTTTGCATCAAAGCCACAGTAACCACCAAAAATAGCCAGAATGGAACAGCCCGACCTCTCTCTTGTTGAACTGTCGCCTGGAAAAGAGGTCATTTTCGCGTAATGCAAAAGGAGCAACAATTTATTAATCACATTTCTGTGAGATGTTGTAAGAGGAAATTAATAGCTCGAGTACGGGATAATCGCTCAACCCTGAGACTAGGACATGTATTTTTTTCTTTTTATTTATTACTCTTCTACAATATCTCCATTTCTTGACTTTATCTATTGAATGGTTGATGATATATATATATATATATATATATATATATATATATATATATATATATAGCACCAGTGACAATAATAATAGCACCAGTGACAAGGACAAATACGTAATCTTTCGTGAAAAAAATGCGCATAATCTAAGTGCATTAAAAGATGACTTAGGTAGGATAAACTGGGCTGAAATACCTGGTTTAGATGATCCATCTTGCGCTTATAAAATCTTTATTGAAAAGTTTGTTTCAATTTATGATCGGTGTTTTCCACTCAAAAAAAAAAGAAAGTGAAGCGGTTCAATTCTCGTAAGCCTTGGTTTACTAAAGGTCTTGCTAATTCCGTTAAGAAGAAAAATATGTTGTATAAGTGTTTTCTTAATAACCCTAACTCTTCTAATGAAAATGTATACAAGTCTTACAAAAACAAACTCACCCATTCTCTTCGAGTTGCTAAGCGTTTATATTATGAAAAACAAATTGAGAAACTAAAATCAAATGTTAAGGCCATTTGGAAAGTTCTCAATGAAATTCTTAATAGAAATAAAGGTAAGCGTGGTCTACCATCCGTATTTAGGGCAGATTCTCGTGAAATTTCCGATCCAAAGGAAATAGCTAATCTTTTTTGTAAATATTTTACTAACATTGGCCCTAATTTAGCTAGCAAAATTCCTGCATCAGAAAAGTCGCATAGTTCTTTTTTACCCCCCAGACTAGTCAATTCAATATTTCTTGAAGTTGCAAATGAGGAAGAAATTATTGAAATATGTCGTACTTGTCGTTCAGGTAATGCTGTAGGTCATGACAATATTTCTATGAACTTAATTAAAGATACTATTGATATAATAATCTCCCCTGTTACTAGCTTGATTAACTTATCCATCACCTCTGGTATTGTGCCAAATCAATTAAAAATTGCTCGAGTTATTCCTTTTACAGGATATATTTACAAATTACAGACTCGTGTCTGTTTTACCTGCATTCTCTAAAATTCTAGAGAGAGTCATGTACAATCGTCTTTTAAGGTTTTTCAATGTCTATAAAATTCTCTCTGATAATCAGTATGGTTTTCGCAAACATCACTCCACTGCTTATGCTCTAGCTTGTTTGTATGACAAAATCTCTTCCGCCATTGAAAATAAGGAATATACAGTTGGTATTTTTATAGACTTGTCTAAAGCCTTTGACACCGTTGATCATCAAATTTTAATTTCAAAACTAGAGCATTATGGTGTTCGAGGCACTGCACTTAGATGGTTTGAAAGCTATCTAAGCGATAGACAACAATATGTGGAATTTAATGGTATTTGTTCGGATTCTTGCCAAATAAAGTGTGGGTGCCTCAGGGCTCTATACTAGGCCCCCTCCCCTTTCTGCTCTATATAAATGATCTGTGTAATGTGTCAAAGGTGGTGGACTTTATTCTTTTTGCTGTTGACACTAACATATTTTTTTCTCACAAAGATTTTAATTTACTTTCTGAAATCCTAAATTCTGAAATGTGTAAATTAACACAGTGGTGTCGAGCTAATAAGCTGTCAATTAACTTTAAAAAATCGAATTTTATGGTTTTTAGACCACGCCAAAGGAGGCAAACACTTGATCTATCTATTCAAATTGACAACCATAAGATTGATTGTGTGAAAGAAACAGTATTTTTAGGTGTTATCCTTGATGAGCATTTGTCATGGAAGCCTCACATTCTTAGTGTCTCTAGAAAAATATAAAAATCTATAGGCATTATTCATAAGTCAAGTTTTTGCCTTCCCAAAACTTCCTTACACTGTTTGTACTATATTCTAGTTTACCCTTACTTAATATATTGTGTTTGAGTTTGGGGATCGACATATCAGAGTAATTTAAATCGCGTTATTCTTCTGCAAAAGAAGATAATAAGAATAATATCTAAAGTTCCTTTCGATTCCCACACTGATGTTCTTTTCAAAGAAAAGGAGATTTTGAAATTCTCTGACATTTATTTATACCAGATAGGTAAATTCATGTATCTATTCAAAAGAGGTTTACTTCCTAATTATTTTCGTGATATGTTTACTCTCGCAAGCCAGTTACATTCGCATTATACTAGAAATTGCAACCTTTTTTACATACCTCCCTGCCGAACTAATATTCGAAACTTTTCAATTCGGTTTCAAGGACCTAAGTTTTTCAACTCGTTAAGTCATGACATTCAAAACAGTGAAAGCATCCGTTTGTTTGGGAAAAGACTTAAAAAATTCCTTCTTTCTTAGGCAAATATACTCATTGTTGAGCTACTTACTTCTTCTTTTTTTTTTCTTTTCTTTTTAAAATAATACATTTCATATTTCATGCTGTCCCCGCAATTCGTATGATGTATCCTATATTGTCAGGAAGCCTATAGTTCATAAGCCCCCGGCTTCTATATAGGCTTTCTTGTCATTACCACCTTAAACATCTGTAGTCTATTGTCTTAAGTTTAAGTTATTATAAATTTCTTGTGTTTCGTATTTTTAAATTTTGTATTTTTATGTGGTTAATGGCAAATAAATGGAAATGGAAATATATATATATATATATATATATATATATATATATTTTTTTTTTTTTTTTTTTGCGTGCAGTCGTGACATCGATACACATCGATGCAATCGTGAAAAAGCAATCTCGGAAATCTTTGAAAATCACTGATTTCGAATACAGATTTTAAGATGTATGAAATTTACAACATTGGAAATGCGCAACTGACTAGCCAAAGACAGTGTGACTTGGCTAGCTTTCAAGATACCTTAGTTATTCTTCGAATAATACTTGCAGTTTTTTAATCCTCTGCTTCCTCTTCGCTGACATTCCTATCATATGTTTCAAACTGCAGAGTTGTATGCACAGACACTACACAGCAGTCAGAGGTTAAACATATTACTTTAATAGTGATAACTTTATTATAGAACGATATTCATATTTACTGAGTTAGTTTTAAATTTTCTTTCCGTGAGGCGTCTTGTGTAAACAAACAGAATATGCAAATTAGGACAATCAGCAGCAGAGATTTCTCACAATTCGAAGGCGTCTTATAGCGCGTTCGCTGCAAAACTCAAACTGCCTCTCACATTTCTGATAACAACAACATGTGATCATTTTATCAGTAAAACGTCAGCCTGATCAGAGAATTCCCACATAGTGAAAAATAGGTTTGCAGCTACGGCGTGAAACGGGTTGCGTGCGGCCGGTAAAAAATCTCCATGAACTGAAGTGTTTTATTTGGGTAAGAAATACCTCACACACTAAGAATAAGCCATAGAATTAGAGAAAAATTAGTCTTCTTTTCGATTCTGGTTTCAAATATCAATGTTATATTCACCGATACTTGTCCTAGTACATTTTCTAAAATGGTATTTTTCGCTAATTTTTTTGCATATTTTTTGCTCAGCGAGATGGCAAACTCGTTTTTTCTGAAATATTTCCAAACCTCAATCGTATTTTCAAAAAGTTAACTTTGAAAAGTTGATAAACTAGTTTATTCCTCTCTGCAGACCAAACATAAGGGTCGGTTAAATTTCTAACCGTGGCCGCCCTTTGCTCGATATTTCTGTGCATTCGCTCTTAATAGCTTAAACATCAAACACGACAGCGTTGGTACCCGTTTACGATAATTCACCAACTTATTAAAAAAAGGTGTTTTTTTTTTTTCATTATCCAGCTTTCACCGCCACGTTTACAAACCTCGGCGCCAGTGGAAGACTGGGTCCAACATCAGTTGGCAACTACTACAGTGGTCAGGATCATGACGGTCAGGTTACGTTGGTCAGCGGTATACAGCGATGGGAAGTTTCGTACACAGGTGACTACAGAATTGAAGCAGTTGGTGCCTCAGGAGGGTACGATACCTATACGAACAGTCGTCAGTATCGAGGAAGAGGTGCTAGAATGAGAGGAATCTTTCGTTTATCAAAGGGCGAAACAATAAAGATTCTCGTTGGCCAAGAAGGTGGGATTAACAGAGCATATTACAGTTCTGGGGGTGGAGGCACGTTTGTAGTAAGAGGAAGCAATACACCATTGATAATAGCTGGAGGAGGAGGAGGAGTCGAACACGCTTATTCACGACATACAGAATGCGATGCCTCCTCGGGGACATCAGGAAGAGCTGGTTACCTGTCTTGGTCAGGTGGGAGTGGTGGACATGGTGCTCAGATCGCTGACAATGATAACTCAGGTAAGGGTGTATGCATCGTACTAAATTAGCAGGTCTTCACGTTATTCCAAGATATGAAAAAAGAATGCCCTCTAAAATCCATTTTCTCTTTATCGACTGGTCTTCTATCACCGTAGCTTATAAGAGGATAAGCACTAGGCTACCGCATTCGCATGAGGCCAAGTATAGTTAAGGATTAATTGCAAGCGTTTGAAAGTTTTCCAAAATTCGACGAGATCAACCTGGAAAACTTTGAAACTACAAGTGTTATTATTCCATAATTGTACCAACATTCCTTGCGATTACGCGTACGTGTTTGTAACACAGGCGCAAGATGTGCCAGCTCTGTCGAGACTCAACGAAAACAATCAGCCCAACGCAGTAAAGATCTTCACTCGCAAGAAAACAAACAAACAATTAAATTCGTCCAAAACGAAAATAGATGATTGCCATTTAGTCAAATTGAAAGACCAATACGATTTTCATTCTTGAACATAAAATGCACGATTTAAAAAAATGTTTAGCTTTAATTAATTTGATTCGCCTGTTCTAAAAAGGTTTCTATCATTTGAAACAAACAGCCGTAAAAAGAGCAAACGTTCTGTCCATCAGGAACGAGTTTGCGGAGTAACTCCTTCCACTTAGTTTGAGCTGCACCTTCCTCCCATTCAGTCGGTACAACCTTATTTTTCCTTTTATGCTGGGCTGCAAAATATCGTTGTAAACTTGAAAGCTCTCCATGTCGTGAATCATTTGTTTGTCAACCACAAAAGCCCCAAGTCGACAATACAAGATTTAAGCTTTCCAAGCAAAAATTACTTTGCTCTCCTTGTTATCGCACAAAACTTCACCTTCTGAAAGACTCTAGCACTTGATCTCCATGCCTTTTTTAACGAATGTTAAGAAGAAGATTAAGTTGTTGTCCTCAAAATAAAAAAATAAAATAAAATAAACCTCAACAATTTGTTCAGCCAGTCAGGAGATAGTATTTTGGCGCTCGACCAATGGGGAGTGAGTAAAGCAAAATTAAGAAAAAAAAACACCCTCCATCTCGACCAATCTGTATTTCATAATTTTGCTTACTAATTGTTATGAATATAATACTACAAAGATTGACGTATCTTATCATGAAAGGGATCATAAGTAAAAGTTCTTTCAATTATTAATTCCGTGGTAACTGACAACATTGAGAGACTAATTGAAACCTGATCAATTGCTCAAAAACCAACAACAGTCGGACACAATTTTAGTGTCATTGCACAACGTGCATCTAGTCCACGTTAGTCATCCAAATTCCATATTGCGAATGTAACTCTCTAGTCCACCTTAAAAGGTACTTGAAGTAAGGCTCGTAAAGTTAACTTCCATCCATGAATCAACTTCAACTTTCCACTTTGCTGTTACTGCCATTAGTTGGTGTTACTCGCAAAACACCTAATTATTAATCGAAATGCGTGGCACAGGAAGAACTAGAGATACAAGTAGAATTCAATGAAAGTTACGATAAACGACAAGGAAAAGTCATAGCAAACCGAACAATCTGTGGCTTATTTTATGCCAGAAGAATATATATGTGAGACTGCATACCGTAAAGATATCTTATTAGTGTTATACATTCAACCGAATGTGACGTTGTTAAACGATGTTAGTAATAGGGCATATTTAGGTCTGACTTCATCTACACTAGGGAAAGAAATGAACGAAAAATAAATCAATATAAATGTCTTTTAAGCGTAAAAGGCAACTTCATTATTTTTGGCAATAAATATAGAAGATGACAGGTGCAGGAGAACGCACGAGAGTGCGTCAAGTTGAGTTTTCATAAAAGATGGTGGCGTTTGTATTTAAATTATGTATTACATAACACAAAGAAAGTGACACTTAAGATGGCTAAAAATGGTTTCGTTATTTTTAAACACCAACGCTTTGATGGATCAATACTCCCATAGTTTTTTTTGTTTGTTTTCTTGACCATGGTATCAGAACATTTCCCAAATATTTGTTCACGAGTTCTGTTAATACTACAACAGACAAGCGGAACCTCAAGTAAACCCGCGAAAATAATACCACAAAAACAAGCGGGACCTTCTGTTACCCGCAAGAAGAATACTAGAATAAACTAACAAAGTAACTTGGCAATAGCAAGCGGAAAGGAATGAGAATTAAATTGCACAAAACCAAAAATGGCAAAACTAAAGGCGAGCAAAAAAGGAAAATAAAAGGACAACGAGTGAAAACACGTGAAAAAGCGTGGCATGTTGAAATGAATAAGACGAGCAAACGAGCAAACAACTGGGCCTAAAGACAAGCACGAATGACCAAAACCGAAAAGTACAGTACGATAAACGGGCGAAAACTAGCAGAAACGCGTACGAGCGAACATAAGATAAAACACCGGAATAAACAGATAGAAAGAAAAGCCTTAAGTGGCTCGGCCAGAGCCTAAGGAGCGGCCGCCTGCGGACCGACTAGAGCAAGCTGTGCGGCAGGCGGAGGTTGAATTCGTAGAACAACTGCTTGAGCGGCGTTGACCGCATTCTCGTCAGCTCTTGGCCTCTGAACAATAGGTTGTTGTTCGTCAGCGACAGCTATAGCGAAAGGCACCAGCGCAGACCGCGTATTATAACAGAAGAACAACTGGAACAACAAGACGTTTGTGGTACGAGGGAGTGCGAGAAAATAGAGAGAATTAATAATGAGATTATCCTTACATACGCTACGGTGAGACCGCTGAGTATAGTTCTAACTCAGTGCATATTTTTGTAATTCTTATTGATTAGTTGTTAAATCTTAGTTCAGCAGGACAGCAGTATAACAGTACTTTTTACTGAAGGGGTATCCTGGGTAAATATTCGATTATTATTATTATTATTATTATTATTATTATTGCTGTTGTTGTTGATGTTGTTGTTGTTGTCTCAGTAAATAGGTAGGTTTTGCCGTCGAAACTTGAGCGCCACTTTTATCTTATTAGCTCGGCTCCATGACCACATTTTGTGATAAACAAGAGGCTATCTTGGCCTTCACTCGGCCTTCTAAGAGGCAAATTGCAATTTGGTACTTCACTGTTTCACCTACAGGGTTGCAATGTTATGATAAAGTTAGCATAACGAGATTTTAATTTTTACTATGGCATCTGCTGCACCGAATAGCCGACGATCGACTCGTGTTTCGTCCGGCTGTTTGATCACTAATGTCGGACCCTATGTCAAGTGTATGACATATTGTCCAAATCCCCCAAGATGATAATCCTCATGTTTGGAAGGAACCACTTAATATTTTTTATCAGCACTCGATTTCTTGAGCTGCTCTTATCGCGACAATTTCCCTGAGTAATCTTTTCCCAACTCAGTTTACTCTCGAGGGTACATTTTTATATACGTTTGCTTGCCAACAAATAGCGCAATAATGTTCGACGCATTGTACTTTCACAAAACAAAAATGCGTTTTAAAAATATTTTTCAGTGTCTAACGCCACAGAAGACAAAACATTACACAATGGACTCTCGCCGGCGCGAGAGCACGCTTTCTGATTCTAGCGAAATTGAAAATGGTTTTGGGGTTCGCAGAAGGCCTTTTTGTTTATGTACAAGCAAAGCGCGTAAAACTGTTTTGAGAGTTGCCATAGAGAGTGATTACCAAACGCTAATACTTCTGCGGCAATACTGTTCAGTTCCGCTCAAAAGTAAGTTGCCAGTCGCATCGCGTTTCCTGCGCGATGCGAATCGCGTCGCCCGCCTTGCGATTCGCGTCGCGCGAGAGTCACTTATGCGAAAATTTTTACGTAAATTTCGGATGACTTTCGCAAAGCGTGTTTAATACAAATGCAAGTATTGTTCAAATATACATAACATTATTGAGGTCATCACAAATCGAAATGGCGCAGTCCTCTTATAAACAAAACGAATAGCTAGTTCGCCACAAACAAATGGCTTGTGTTTTCAGGTGTTTTGCATAAAACCGCAACGTGAAACCTACTAAACATGACTGATAAATTACACGCTTCCGAGAAGACGAGAAAAAACCCAAAGCAGAACGGAGTTTATTTCATTTCCTTCTTTTTGCATGCCTATCGAAAATGGCAAAGTCCTCGTGTAAACAAAACGAGAATATTTTGGGAATGTTTTTGTGTTTGGCGGATTGGCTTACATGAGAAATTTACATAACTTCAAATCAACAGAAGCGTGATGTAATACTTGGCTAGCGACCTTTGAACTTCGTCATTGATGTCTTTTGGCGCTCGCGCAGAAACGCCGAAAGTGAGCTTTGTCGATGAAACGCGACAAAGAAAACGACGAAGAACCAAGTCCATATCTAGATTCGGCCCGGCTTCCGGTGGTCGAATAATAAAGTTTTGAGAGCTGGGTTTCTTCGTAAATCAGATGATTAACTATCTATATTTTGAAGAGAAAATCGTGATATAAAGGCTTAAATTTTGAAATTAAATTTTTTGTAATTCCTAGCTTATTTTAATAGGATAGTTGATTGCTGATATGGCTTACCGAGTAGTATTCACAACAGTTCTAATGTGAAGACCTTTAGAAGCAATTTGATGAGATATATTTGAATTTGATGCTATGTAATGAAACATGTGTATATAATGCTAGTTACTCGATAGGATAGTATATTTTATTAGGATAACTGTTTACATACTAGTATTCAAAATAGTCCTAATTTGGAGACGTTCAGAAGTAAACTGGCGAGTATTTAAATCTGTCTAAATTGCATGAACCTTTTAATATTTTTAAATTATTTTCGGGTTTATTTTCACTTTTGTTACAATTGTTATCATAATAAATTATTATTTAGTGTATTTTTAGGAGATCTGCCTCCCACGAGGTCACGAACTCCAATGGAAAACAAATGTTTAATCGACACCGGAGGAGGATCATTTTGTAGAGAGTCTGCATCCAGGTTGACAAAACATTCTAAGTGTAGGAGCAGCCAGCTCATTGTATCCGTGCAAGAATATGAGTTAATCCTCAACATGTCGGGTAATGGGGAATGGCGCATGACCTCTTTCCTCGGACCAAATTGAGTGACTATAGATCTGTGAGAAACATTTGCATGTAATGGGGAAAAACTGGCGTTCCCGTCGCACATGCCAATGCCCGCTGCATTCTGGCCGGAAGAAGAAACTCAAAACTAGAAATGGAGTTAACCTAGTAATGTCAAGGGTAATTGACAGTCAACCTTCATGGGTGGTGGTAATGGGTAGGGAGGGCACCTTGCATGGGACCTAGGAGTCCCGCTCGTGCCTATCTCTGCTGGGTAGGCCTGTACTCAATAAAAGCTGAAAAATAAAAACCAAGAACAAAACAAAACCGTAAGTGTGGATAATTGTAATTTCCCTTGCATTAATTTAAACTTTTGTTTTTGCATCTGAAGCATGTTTTCGACCCACCCTGTCTTTTTAAAGCAGATAATTTAAGAGTAAAATTATTAGAATGACGGTTTCAGGAAGAATTTTAATAGGCCATTTCCGAAGTACCTTTGGCCTCTTTTTCAAAACGAGTCCTGGTGCTCATCTTTTAACATGAAAATTGGTTTCCATTCACACGCAAATCTAAATCATTTTCATATGAATGAAACTATTTTTCATATGAAAAGATGTGCACCAGGACTCGCTTTGAAAAAGAGGCCAAAGGTATACGGAAATGGCCTATTCAAAGATAACTGTCGAAGAGACGACATTAATTAACAGAATGCTGGTTCTTTTAAATAAACTCTTTCACTGGTGAACACAACATAAAGACACATCTTGCACACTTCCTCGCAAACTCGTTCTCAAAACTCGTTCGCCAAATCACGTGACGTCTCGACGTAGGCATTAACGTCAATCAAAGCAAACCAAAATTAAAACACAAAGGAGCGGAAGGCACATTCCCGCCCCCAGTCGAGACACTATGTCAAGACGAATTACAGTCATGAGATCTAGGTTTCCGATTCTTCTAGCAAAGAAAGTCTTGTAATTGGTCTATTGTACTCTCCGCTTTGAGTACGCACAGTAACTGCTCGGACCATTCCATCTTGTCCAGGATAAGCACACACGATCCTGCTCAACGGCCATACACCTCGCGGCTGATTCGTTTCAGCCACAAGAACAACGTCTCCTGCTTTCAAGTTCTGTTTCTTCGTTTTCCACTTCTTCCTCTCTGATAAGCTAGGAAGATATTCTTTGCTGAAACGCCTCCAGAAAAAGTTGGCTAATGCTTGAGACTATCGCCACAGTTTTGTCGAGGTAACCTCTTTGTCAATAACATTGGCATCTTCATAACTTAGATTGGCGCGGAGAAGCAATAGGTGGTTCGGTTCAATATCTCCTGCGTCAGATGATACATGGGTAAGTATTCGACTGTTCAATATACCCTCTGCCTCAACGAGAGCAGTTCTCAACGCCTCTTTAGGGACAACTCTGTCTTTCAGAACCGCTTTCAGCGTCTTCTTTGTACACTGCACTAGTCTCTCTCATGCGCCACCAAAGTGTGGAGCGCTTGGTGGCTGAAAGTTCCACTCAATCTCCTTAGGCACACAAAAGTTTTGCATTTTCTCTTCATCTAGTTGCTTAAGGCAATTCCTCAGTTCATTATTGGCTCCAACAAAGTTTGTGTCGTTATCACTAAACATTCTCTGAGGCCGTCCGCGTCGCGCTATGAATGTCTTCAATGCCGTAATGAAATGATCTGTTAAAGATCATCCACCAGTTCAAGATGGTTAGCTCTCGTACCCATGCAAACGAACAAACAACCATAAACTTTGACCTCACTTCCTCTCTCCTTAACTGGCATCGGTCTGAAAAAGTCGACTCCAGTGTTTTTGTTGTTGTTGTTGTTTTATAATATTTTTTTCATTAAACTATCACAATTTCTACAAAATACACAACAATATAGAAACTAAAAGAAAAAAAACTACGTACAAAGCAATGACCGCTATTAGAACCATTCCTGACTCGAGCCTGCATTCTGGTAGGTTTCCCATTTTCTGCTCATGGGGCTTCACTATCTGGCGATAACAGTAATCGCACTTGAATTTTGTATTCCGCACAGCCTGGGGACCATGTATGATCCAATACTCTTGCATAATTTCATTCAGCAGGTTTTCGGTTGGGGGATGGTGATAAGAACAATGCATTTTATTAATGATTAGCTACGCGACCTCGTGACGTTAGTCAATAATCTTAGGATGTCACGCACGATATGGTATGGACTGGGCTTTCTGCAGTCTTCCACCGACGACTAGATATCCGTCCTCCAATCTAGGATCAAGAGACTTTATTCTGCTCTGCTTAGGAGTCTCCTGTCCCCTCTTCAGGAGCCTCAACTCTTCACCAAATAATTCAGCTTGCGCCCTCTTCACCAACTAATTCTGAACAGATTTCAGCTCAGACACTGTGAGTGGTCCTGTCAAACGCGCGTCCTTCTTCACTCGCGTGTTGTTTGCAAATCGCTTCACATACGCAACAACTCTTCTTAGTTTCGTCAGTGATGAGTATCTCCTCCATCCCAGCACGTCTTCTTTCTCTTGAGATACTCCAAGCCATTTCAGTTTCCTTTCACTCTTGTCAACTTCCTCCTGAGGTGCTTCAGCTTTACTCTCTGGCCACAGCTTTGCTGGCCTATGCAGAAACTCTGGTCTACCGTAATAGCGATGGCTCACGTTGAGTTGGACGGGGCGCAGTCCTCGGGTGATGTCATCTGCGGGATTATTCTCTGTCGGCACGTACCACCAACACACCGTGCCCGCCCCAGTGAGGACTCCAGGTCACTCATGATCGTACGAATCTCAGACACCCGGTTGGCAACAAACATCTTGTAGTTCGAACTGGTCTGGTTTATCCAGTGTAGAACTGTAGTGGAGTCACTCCGGAAGGTCATCTTTTCTATCTTCATCATCAGCTCCTTTGACAGTGTTTCAGCTAAACGTGCTTCTAAGAACGCTCCCATGAGCTCAAGCCTGCAGATTGACTGTGCCTTCAGTGGCGCAACTCGTCCTTTCCCAGCGACCAGTCTACACTCCACCATGTTATCCTCGAACTCTCGCCTCAAATATGCACATTTCCCATAGGCATATTACTGGCATCACAGAATACTTGCAAAGACGTTTCGCGCACATGTTTGTCTTGACTGAAGAGGGCTCTTGGAATCTTCACCTCATCAAGGTCTGCTGCTTCTCTGCGCCACTCACGCCATTCTCGAAGATCAGCCTCCCGCAACTCATCATCCCAGTCATACTTCATACGATTCAAATTCTGTAGAATGATCTTACTTCTGATTGAGAACGGTAGCAGGAGTCCTCGAGGATCCCACACTGAGAACACTTGGCTAAGTATTATCCTCTTTGTAGTACCGGCACCTTCTTTGAACCCAGTAAATTTCAGCATATCTTCCTCAGTGTCCCAAGTGATGCCTGACGCTCTGTCTGTCGGTAACTTATTCTCACTAAGTTCAAGGAATCGTGGAGATGGTATAAGTAATCTTCAAAACCGGCGCTGTTTGCTATTGATAGGATATTACTAATAGCATAGTAGTAGCTCAACCAATCAGAATGCTGCATTGATGATAGACCACTAGTTGGAGTTTACTAATAACAAATATACACAGGGCTGTCATTAGGCTTTGAAAAAGCTGCCCACAAAAGAAAGTAGGCGAACATAGTAAAGTCTCCAAAGTACCCAGGAGGTAATTGTCCTTCCAGAAAATGGTGATGATCATGCATGTACGTAAGATTTGGTGCAATTTTCATGTATTTCTTCACAGAGTGAGTGTTTGTAAGATGCCCACACACCCTTCTGGCTAAAACCTCACTCAAAGGCCATAAAGTATTCAAGACATTTTCAAATTCATTTTCAAGTTATTCTGTATTCACACTAAGCTGAAACATGTTAAGTCTGATCATGAACAACACTTGTTTCACTATTAAAACTGTTCACATTAGGCGGTGCACTGCTCTAATCGTAACTGAGAATGATTTAAACTACCTCAAGAGGTAGTTTGAATCATGCTCAGGCTAAACATGTTAAACATTTCAACCAATAGCAGAGGGAAAGTGAGCACAGGCTTGAGTAAGGTTAAACCACAGAATAAATCAAACAGCAAGTTTGAGCTACAATTTTTGCTACAAGTGTAATTATTTGAATTTTATGCATGTTCCATAAAACTGCATAAATTATACAGCCAGGCACATGAAAAGTGTTTGAAATGGATGGATAATTAATGTGAACAATACAATTACCAGCATATTTACAGGAAATGTGTTTTGTTTAAACATGTATGTTGTAAACATGTTTCAGTAGTAGTGTGAACACAGCATAAGTTGCATGTCTTAATTAATAAACCAGTTGTAAGCTTCATTAAATAACAACCCTTTTTACAGTGCTAAACATTTCAGCTAGCAAACAAGCAAAGAGTTTGACAGAAAAATGGCATTAAAGTAATTAAATGAAGGGCTTTATGCAAAAACCATGTATCTTAATGACACCTTGATTAAAATTCTCTTTCTTTTTACCCCAAGACTAATTTCAATATGTAGTATATCTGGTCTGTATGCCACAAAAGACACAAGATAAAAATAATTATCATCAATTTTTGCATACGACTCTTAAATAAATTATACCGATCCTTAATCAGCACACACAGCCCAAAGCAAATGTTGTGGGACTCCAGATGTGGTCCTTTCACTTGGAAGACCAAGCCTCCGGCTTACGGATTGCCTCTTTTGTTGGGGTGTCATGCCGGCCTTCCACCGCTCATCAAGCAGTCGAAAATACTTCGTAACATCGTCCATTCTCCAGGTTATAGGTCTGGTGGCCAAAGCATCATCCTCTGCATCATACTCATCTGAAGAGATTAGGCCTATATGCAGGGCTTCATACATTTGATTACTCTTCTCCTCTTCTCTGACCACTTTCAATCTTTTGTCAAGTTTCTAAAAATGGTCAATAAATTTATTATTCAGTTACTTTGGTAAATATTCTACATTCAAGCAAATCATAACTTCATGATTACTGTTAGTATTCCATACTGTGCGCACTCATTCTGCGAGGCGGTTTATCATGTTTTTTTAGATGCAACTGCATGTAATTTTTAAGATTTTCTGATGTCAATTTTACCGGTTGTATACATTTATTGCAAAAAATAAACTTTTGAAATACAGCTACGAAGGATCATATGCGTTGTAATATTGACAACCTTTATCATGAATAAAAGGATTAAGTCTTCATAGTATTATTGCTTGTAAACTCTGTAAGTTTTTCTGTTCTGATCACAAGCACAGAGTGATGCATGAGACACTCAAGCAGTCAGCAGACACCCATAATCGGGTGGAAATAGAAAAATGCCAAACTATCCAGCAGGCAGCTGAGTGTACACTTAACTGGTTATGTTAACTTAACAAATTTCATGATTACTGAGCTATAGTACTCCTAGGCTGCCCATAATCACTCATAGCTAACATGGTTGTATGTTTTGCACCATTATGTGATGCCATCACTTTAAATGACCAAAAGGTCAACTTGTGGTTTTTGGTGGAAAAAAATAACAGTGAAAGGTTCACTGAAATACACAGAGATTTGAAATGAATAAAAATGCATTTATTGACAACGAAAGCTCCAACAACTACGAAATGTTTAGCACAAAGTATCAGGAAATTAGGATGCAATCAATCGTCTTCGTTACATTGAGAATACCAAACAATAAGACTGAAGTCCCTTAACAAAGAAAGAAACTCCAATAGAACAACACGCTAGATATTGGTTGTAAATACATTTGTATTGAGAGCAAAAACATAGTATAGCAGTCAAAGTAGGTCTAGTCTTCATCTTGTGGAAAGGGTTGCTTCACTAACAATCGATTAAGCAAGAATTTCCGCTCATCGATGGCTAGTTCTGTCGATTCTAGCCAATCAAATCCATCCATATCTTTAAGATCTTTTTGGGTTTCCAGCACTTTTTGGAAGGTGTAATCATTCTTCATCACTCGCATCCACTGCAAATATTCTGTCCGTACTTTTCTCAGTTCTTTTCTGTAGAGAGGAAGGAAAGCGTTCTGCGCTTTAAGGTGAGCCACATTTTCCGAATCTCCGTTCCTTTTGTACTCATCGACCAAAGCATTCAGCTGGACCTCGTGGCATTCCTGAGCTTCATCTAATATGCGCGACCAAGGGTTTACGTGTTCTGTCACTTCTTGGGAAGAATCCGTTTCTTGGCTAGATTGAGAGGCTTCACTGTCTTCGCTATCTTCGAAATTTCCATTACCCCGTTGAAGAAGGTAGTCATTATTACCGTCGCTCCAAGACACTTTTTGGTTTGAACAGCACGAGCTTTGACACCAAACTGAACGGCAAGTGGACCGCCACCTTTAAAACAAGCAATGAAAATGTGAAGCGTATGGATGCGGTTTAGTGTGACAAGCTACTGGTGTTCGGCCATTCATCGTCTTCATACAGAGTGAGCCACTCAGGAACTGAATCTGCCGTTGTTTTACAACGTTTGATTCTCTTGGTTGCTTTTCCAACGCCTCTTGGTAGAGATAGCAGTGATTTCTTTACTCCTCTTGGTGTTGATAACTGATGGACGTTCGAATCCTTTTCCTCATCCTGCACTGATAGAGGTGTTTCACTTCTTGAGCGTCCTCTTTGCTAGATAGATCATCACTCTAACCTTAGCTTCCCATACGCTTCACATTTTCATCTTCAATCTTGGTGTATTTCCGTGAATCATTTTTGTATTCGCTAATAAAAGGAATAATGTCTCAAGAAACGTGTTGTTCGAAAACATTCATTAGTCACGTGTTGAAAATTAAGCGCTCTGAAAGTCCATTGTTGTTGTTCGATGGTAGAACTCTCCCATGGGCTTCTTCTCTTGAGTTTGTATGCAAATGTAGGGTTGACAGAAGAGTTAAGATCCGTTTTGCATAACGCGCGCGTGACTAACGGAACGGAAAACAAGAAAAGTTAGCTAAAAATTTATTTTCTCTCTCACGTCTGTCATTGCCAAAGCTGAGAGGTCAGATGGCATCGGGATTTTCAGTATTGAGATAGAAGAGAACGCAGTTTTGTAACAACCAGTCGGGATTGAAAAAGAGAGTTTTCGGTTAAAATTTCTGTCATTTGTGTGTTTTAGTTGTGTGAACGGAACTACCGCTTAGTAAAAGAACAGTCAGAACCATAGTTAATAGAGGGAAATGGTTATGAAACCTTGCAAAGTTTTTGTTTGCTATTTTGGTTGTTGACCGTGCACAAATAAAACATTTTCACGAATAAATTTTCATTTTAATCATCCGTTGGTTCATTTGCGCAATTATCATGCTCATGCACTTTCAATAACATCATTGGAATGTCATTTCCGCGCCCGCAAGCTGAGAATAACATCTGCTCATTTTTCTCACAAATTGAAACAAATTTATGTGCCAATGTGGGAAAAACTATATTATAAAACAAATAAAAAAAAAGCCTTAACCGTGTTGGTTCAGTTATAATATCGCCCAGACTGAGGCGATATCATCCGGGACATTCATGCATGACGCGCGCGAGATTTGAAACGAAATAGCCCATTAGACGGCCAGACAATAAGGAAAAGGTCCTGAAAATGGCCGACAGCGCGTAGATATTGAAAGCTTGCGAATTTAATATTTTCGCTTTTAAAAAGTTTGCATATGGCTTTTGTAGATGAGACTTGGATCTATAAAATGAGACCTTTTTTTTTGAGATTTTACCTCAAGTGGAACTGGTCGCCAATTTTACACTAAATTACCTTATTTCTCGATCTCTTTGTATGGGAAAATGGCATGAAAATATTCAAATGCCGATTCTTTGTCCGCCAGAGTGCTCAAAAAAGTTTGCATATGGCTTTTATTCCTCGTTGTTTAAAGAAGCTTCCTGCCAAGTTTCGAGGAAAAACAATCGTGAGAAGTGGTCGAAAAATCTAAATTTCGAATGATTTTACTGTCGTTCTGGCTTCGCTCCTTTCCAAAGACTTGCATGACAATAGCTGGGGCTTGCTTTGAATTTCCCGCTTGAGTTTAATGTATTCATGGCTCCGCCTCCGTTAACAATAGGACACATGCCGCAGCAATGGCTTTGGTGGTTACTTTGAATTGAGTTTCGAATCACGAATACCATCCCATAGAGATGCGTAAAAGCCGGGCTTGCGTCTCACATGCTTTGGCATGTTGGTCCAAAATGGTTTTAAACAAGAGAATACAGTACTTGGATTAAGACTTGACCTTTTATATGCTTTGATCATTAAAATAGTGATCCAAATTTCAATAATTATCTCACACAAGCAATGTTCACTCAGGCATAAGACGCGTGCCGACAGACTTAGGATTTCAAAGAGAAATGTCCTATATTTTGTTTTAAAGTCTGCGATAAACGAATCGGCAATCCGAAACGGTTGAGTAAACGACTTCGTCTATAAATGAACTGCTTTGACTTTTCGAGTTTTAAAAAGTGCAACTATGAAATACGAGGGTTCCGCGCATCGTTCTTGCTATTAGGCAATGCTTTGTATAAAAAGACTGTTTTGCGAGAAAATTTTGGCTATCACGCTCAGACCATTCCAAGCATAACATGTTAAAAAGGAGAAGAAGAGAATCTTGCTGCGCACGAATTTGTCAACAAAACACTTTGTAAAGAGCGCGGACCGCCATTATTAGGATGCCATCGTTAACTTTCTAACACCTTGAGAATTACTTCACACATCAAACCGTTTCATTGACGGCCACCGATTCTTTCACGAGAGAAGTCGGTATTCCGAAAGCTCATTTTATTCAATTATTATTCCACGCATTGAGAAACTGGACGCTGTAAGTAGATGTCGCGAAAGATAATAGCATTGTGGGCGATGAGGGCACTCAAGGAAAAGACGAGAGTACTCAAGAAGTAGTTAAAAGCACTCTCCTGCGGCTCGTGTTTCATACTCGTGCTCGTGCTTGTGCTCGTGCTTCTTCCTACTTCCTTCGTGCTCGCGCCACTTCCTTGCGTGCCTTAAAAAAGAACAAAGTACGGTTAAGCCGGGATTTTTTATTTGTTAAATAAAGCACGCAAATGACGCCATTTTTCTGCGCTTGCAGTTTCAAAATCACTATAAATCTGACATTTTTCACAATTCACAGAAAATTCTCGATTAAAACAAGTAAAGTCATACCATAGAACTGACGACACGAATTCCAAGTGCAGCTTGTTTTAACTGAACGGTTTTAGCCTCCCTTTAAAAAAGAATTTTTACAGCAAGACAGTGTTAACGCTACAAGGCGATCAGTGATCAGTGCGCAAGCCGAGAATAAAATTTACTCAGTTTTCTCACAAAAATTATCTACAAATGTTTAAGCCTTAACCGCGCTTTGTTCTGTCATAAGGCATTAAAGGAAGTGACGAGAGCACTCAAGAAGTAGTTAGAAGAACTCGCCTGCGGCTCCTGCTTGTTCATACTTCTTTCGTGCTCTCGTCACTTCCTTCCGTGCCTTATAACAGAGCGAACCACGATTAAGGCTTTCTTATTTGTTAATTAAAGTGTTATGGAAAGCATGGTTATCGAAATCGCAGTATAAATACGTACAGTGCGCTTCCAACCAGAATTGTTCTCAAAGATAAAGAAGATACGAGAAGAAAGTACTCAATTCCCGCCCGATGAAATGAAACACGTTTCACTTTAGGCACGCCAAACCAACATTATTTCTCTGCAGGGGCTTTAAATTAAATTAAGTGAATTATTGAAATCGCAGTAAATAAATACGCATAGTGCGCTTACAACTAGGATTGTTGAATGAACATGGTCCAACAGCAAATTATACTTATAAGATCACTCAGATCATAGTGCATCATCATAGGAACCGAGGAATCCTTGCCCAGAGAGGATTCGTCGGTTCCTTTGATGCAAGATCCGAGTGAGCTTGGATCATTGATTCTGATCTGGATGATTCCAAAGAAACACACCCTAAATGTCAACGATGAACTTCATCTTTTATCACTTTAATTTATCGTTTTTTCTGCAAATTACAGAAAAACGAAAATTGGTACACATGTGTTGTTTGTAACCATTTATTTTCGATTGGAAACGGGTAAAAACAGTTACAATATCACATAGTGCCAATTGTCTGTTTAATATGTTGACCAAGTAGCTGATCTATTAGCCAACTGTCAGGAAATTGAGCTGAGACTAATCAAAGAACAACAGGAAGTAGCGAGTTGAGGTTGTAAGCTAGGGACGGGACCTTTAGCGTTACAGTATACCTATCAAAGTATACGAGAGGTTTTTCTCCGGGTACTCCGGTTTTCCCCTCTCCCCAAAAACCAACATTTGATTTCATTTGATTTACTTAGAGTTGATTTGATTTAGTCCCCCCAATTAGTAGAGCATCTGTGCTCGGCTAAATACATTTGGGACTTAAATAAAGTGATTATTATTATTATTATTATTATTATTATTATTATTATTATTATTATTACATATTTCACAGAATTGATGATTTTAGGCACGCCCTTTCAAATCCTGTATTAAGCGTAAGTGAATGAAATAATTAACTGAAATGTTTTTATGGCAATAATAAAACGAATAGGATTTTGAACATCAACGCCCTCATGCATCAACATACAATCAGCGGGCTTTGCGTCTGTGCGGGCATCTGTGGAAGCAGCATCACCCCGACACTCGTGTTCCGGGTTTGCCTAGAACATGAAATCCAAAATCTCGACTATGGGAAACGGAATGTGAAAATCTTTAGTAGAAAATTTCTAGAAAGGTTAAAGTCGCTAGGGGAACAATAAGATCAACAAATTATGTAATGATGATAGCCCTTGGAAATTTTTAAGGTCAATGAAATTAAAAAAAAAAGAAAGAAAAAAACGGCCTGAGATTTACGAGAATTAATCCCATGGAGCTTATCCCGGCATAGTAAATCGAACACAATCGAACTCAATCGAAATCAATTCATGGATTGAGTTTGATTGAGTTCGGTAATCCAACGAAATCGAACACCCGAAAAGAAAAAAAAATTAATCGAACATTCGATTTTCGAACTCGTGTATTGTGTAAAACAGGCGTTGAAAATCCATAACCAGATCTTGGAAGCTCGAGTTACTTTAGCCCGGAGTGTAGCGCAAGTGTTTTTTCGTAAACGAAGAAATTTCGCAGAAATGGCTTCAGATGCGCTGTGGATTGTAAGCTTCAAATGCGTAGTAAAAGGCTACAAGGAATGCCGCTTTGACGTGAAGTTTTCAAGGGTTTAAAGACAATTGGCGAGAAATGCCGTGCATTTCGAATTGCAAAAGAGCGCGGAAAATTAGGTCACCTTCAACGTGAACTGGTTGCTTCCCTGTTCCCAGTTGCTTCCCTGTGGGATTCTAAAGATATGACTGTTATACTACTACGTAAGCGAAGTACTTATGGAGATGGGTGTGTCTTTCAAATCAAGTGAGAGCAAAGCAAAACTAATTGAAAAGGTAACACAGGCCAGACAAATGCAAAATGACACTTGTGACGATAATTGGCTTGTCACTATTACTTCTACGGATTCAGTAAATTTACATACAGAGGAACTACGCGACGTACCACAGAATTCAATCAGCTCTCTTTTTTTCCACAAGAACAATGCTTTATCATCCTCAAGCAGTCGCTCTTAAGAGCGCGGGGCAAGATAACTCTTGACACTCAAGAAATAAATGTATACGAACATCTGATCATTTACTTTGATTTTACTGTTACTATATTATCGCATGGTCAAACAACTTTCCTAGTAACTGAATTACGTCTTTCATACTGCCAAGATAGCGAATTACGTCTTTCATGCAGTCTTAGTACGTATTCGGCTTCAGTATGGCTCTAATTAGATAATAAACGTATGTGTGTGTGTGAGCCTGCGGTCAAAGTTAGCCATCATAACCCTATATTGTAATTATTATATCAAGACTAGTTTATCCTAAGTTGAGGAGACCTAACTCATTATAAGCCTCGTGGTTTCTTTCAGGCCTCCTCGCCATTACTTTTTTCTTTAATCCTATATTATTTCCATCTCGTGTTGTAAAATGTTGTATATATGGCAAATAAATAATGAAAAATTAAAAAATGAGACAATGGAACGCAGCAATATGCAAAAGAGGATAACTTTAACGCCAATTTTCCATACCACCTTAAGCTGGCTCACACCGGTTTCTAGCACTTTTCATCTCTTGTACTTTAATGGATCATTACTACCGATCTCTATATGTCATAACCTCTAATATATACATTTAGCCAAGCTCCACTGTTATACCTTTTTTGCACTGGTATTGAACATCTACGCATGGCTTTCCTTGCGCCAATATTTTATGTCTAGAGCAGTCAACAGGAATTGACCGTGGTCCAAAAACCTCAAAACATTAAAACATTACAGGAAAACAATATACGACGCGTATGTTTGTACGAATACAAATTTAAACAAACAAAAGCGATCAAACATTTCATCCAACATCGTGTTGGACAAGCATGTTTGGCCGTTTAGCCACATTTCTCAACATTGCTTTTAAATGGCTTTCCATGTTTGATCTAGATCACTGAAATATTTTCATTCAACATATCGCGTTACGAACAAATGTTTGATCATTTAGCCACCCCAACCAACAAAGTATGCAACCAAATGAACCAAATAACGTCGAAATTTCGGCGATATTACGCAAAAAAACCCGTTTTATGGACTCACTCTGTCTAGTGTTTGGTCAAACATTGTTTGTGCGTTTAGCCACCCAACGTTATGCTTGACAAACACTATGCTGGATGAAAATGTTTGATTGTTTAGCCGGGGCGTTAATCCTTTTTTTACGAGGAGTCATTGCGATGACGTGTTAATAAGATAAGGGCAACATTTCTTAACGCTGTTGAGGCACAAACGTCGACAAACAGTCAGCCAAGCGGAGTAAAAACACTCGTTCGCGAACCCTTGCGTGCAAAACAGCAAATCAAACAAATAATTCAGCTACTTCTTTGTGTCCAAAACGAGTAGAGATGATGGTTTTTTATGTCCAGTCGAAAGAAAAATACAAGTTTCATTCCTGATCCAAGAAAGGTAACAACGATTAAACCAAATGGTATGCTTCAATTTCTTTAATTTACCTGTGATGTTGAGGTTTTTGAAAATTCGCATTCACTTCAGTAAAAACACGAATCTCCAAAAATAGCAAGTGATTTGTCCAAAGGAAGAACTTCTTCCACTAAGTTTGAGTTACTCGTTACTCACCTTAATGCCGATGAACTGTTAAGTGACCTTTCTTGGTGAGCTGCAAGATGCCGTGGTAAAGTGAAGGCCCTTGAAGCGTCAAATCATTTTGTTTTTCAACCACACAATCCGAACTCCATGCAAGTGGATCCAGGTTTTAAGCTTTTCCTGAGAAAAATATTTTGCTGTTCCGTTTTAGCACTTGGAAATTCCCCTTCCGGAGTATCTTTAAACTAGTTCCTGATTTTCATGCCTTTTACGCGAAGAAAATCGAAAGAGGATGAAGTTGTTTTATTCAAAATGAAGAAAGCAACTGAATATGAAATTTAAAATTAAAATTAGGGGTGTTAAACAGGTTATAGTTTTGCTATGGTATCCGGTTGTTTTTACGGAGACAGCCTCTTAAAAATCGATTGCGTTTAAAAAAGATTTCATTTCTTTTCTATTTGCAGGTGGTGGCGGTGGTGGCTTTTATTCCAACGGAAGAAGTTCAAGGAACTTTGGTGGTACCATGGGGAATGGCGGAGAAGGTGGTAAGGGTTTCATTCAGGGAGGAGTGGGTGGAAGAGCCTGGTATAACAATGCTGTTGGAGGATTTGGTGGAGGTGGTGGCGCTTATGGGAGTGCAGGAGGTGGTGCAGGCGGTGGAGGCTACTCTGGAGGTAGTAGCGGACAGAACATATATGGCGCTTGTGGAGGAGGAGGAGGATCCTATAATGCTGGAGCAAATCAACAAAATGAATGTTGTTACAATACAGCCGGGCATGGTCAGGTGACCATAACATTAATTTAGATTGCTCTCATCAAGATTAGGCATCATACAAACCCAACTACTTTGTGGCCCATCGAGCCGTATTACGGCTTACGCAAACCGAAGCCTTTGGAGGGCCGGGTATATTCATCGCATGCACCTGAACTTAATTTTAAAGACAAGTGAGCAGCAATTCCTAGTAAAGGCTTTAAATACGTAACAATAGATTGCAATGTTTATGCGCTGTTGCCACAGAGTAAGGAGGATTTCAGTTACGCTTAATGAAATCAGCTTCTCCCTCACAGCCGGTCGTAATATAATCAGCGCAAAAAATCCTTTTGTTTAGAAAACACCGTCCTTAAGAGATGGAGGTATGCACAATAACAGTAGAAGCTGCACTCCTTAGCCCTAAAAATCAACAACTTTTCTAACCATAGGGAAGTTATCTTAACAAGCGCTAATACAAAGTGTTGTTAGACAGCATTCTTAGAAGCTATCTTAGATAAAAACCGGGTATAACATCGGTATAACAATCTTTAAAGTAAGGGTTTGTAATGAACAACAGCAACGGTAATAGCATGCTCCTTTCAGAGCTGTGTTCTCACGTTAAAGGCTGGTTTTCACTAGCGCATAAGCACAAGCATATTCATAAGCATAATCACAAGTGAAAACAGCAGTGATATAAACATAAGCATAAACAGAAACATAAGAAGAACGATCCGCTTATTTGCCTTATGCTGCTATCTTGTGCATAAGCATAAGCACAAGATAAATGAACACGTTCTGTTTTTCTTGTGCTTATGCTTATGCTTATGCTTATGTCGAGTGCGTTACTAGTGAAAACAGCATAAGGCAAATAAGTGGATCGTTCTTCTCATGTTCCTGCTTATGCTTATGTTTATGTCGCTGCTGTTTTCAGTTGTGCTTACGCTTATGATTATGCTTTTGCTTATGCGCTACTGAAAACCAACCTTAAAGGAGAACTGAAGTAAAAAATAAAGTAATTTTTTTAACCTTGATTTAATTAATTATGGCAAGTAAAACACTATTTAACCATTTATACCTTCTTAAAAAAAATCGCGAGCCAAAAAAACCACAAGTTTTCCACTGTAACTTTGCCGTCTGACGGCGGCCCAGATCGGGCTTGTCAGCGGTTCTTTACGAAGTTTATGACCTATGTTATGGGAGGAATATATAAACCGCAAAAACATGGCAGTAGAACTTCACGTGCTGATGCGGGAAGACATTGCTTTCAAGAAACAAAATACGAGTCAGATTGGACACACAGCTGAAAGATAGTATTCAAATCTTTCTACGATTGTGTAAGTTTATTTTATCTTGCCAGATCTAAGTACGTACGTACTGCACGCACTGCACGCAGTGCGTACGTCCGTGGTCAACGAATGATGATGGTTTCCGTCGTCTTGTCAGTGATTGCAAAACATTTTAGCAATGTCGTAATGTTTCAAAGCTCCTGTTCGTCCCTTTGACTGAACGTTTAGCTCTTATGTAGACTTTAACTTTACAAATTAGACTCCTCTGTTACGGTTTTTTTTTTTTCGGGAAGGAATTGTGTGCAGTTGTATCCTTTGAATTTTGATCCTAAATGTACACGTACAGCTTAAGCTTGTGATGTAAAATAAAATGAAATTTAAGACGCTGTTTTGGGTTATGCGTTTGTTTCATTAATTTACGTTGTGCACGTTCCGGTCTTACGCGAGGAATCTCTTATAAATAAAGGAGCTTAGTCGAATTATGTGAAATACTTCGAGGTTGCCTCAAAGAACTTCTGAGAACTTTCCGTTCGTCATCACGATGGTTTACTGCGCAGCCTTTGACTGTAACAACGACTCAAGATATAACACGACTGTCTCCTACCACAAGTTTCTAACTGATGTGGCTATTCGGGACCAGTGGCTTGCGAAAATTTCTCGTGCTGATCTTGTCTTAACCAAAAACTCCAGATTGTGTTCGGCGCATTTTACCGCCAACGATTACAAGCGTGACTTCAGGCCGAAAAGGTAAAAACGAGTTAAAGACGTATGCCGTACCTTCGATATTTTTTCATCTTCCCCCGCCTAAAAAGCCTAGATTATCATCTGAGA
>JAEMWC010000680.1:357500-491302 GCA_016490735.1 Pachyseris speciosa
ACAATCCTTGTAAGCTCAAGGATTGTTTGGTATACCAGCTCCTAGTATGTCCTCTGATTGATCAATATCAATATCAGGAAATATCAACACTGCAAATGCAGTTGTCATTCTTATCGATCAGCGTTATGGCTAGCATGGTTCGCGCGCATGGGGGAAAGGGAAATTACTCAAACTGCTGAGAATCGGCGATGAAGTCTTACAAGATAACATTAGTGCGAGACTTTGCAAATGCGAATTTTGTTTCGGTAGTCCTGGGAGTTACGATATGATAAACTTGGACGACGGGAGATCGCGATAGTGCTGGATAAACTCCATTCCATGACAGAATAGTTGTAAGCTTATGTTTTAATTTTCGTTGTTAGGGCCAAGATTGTTCTTTATCGGAGTCGCCTGTGTTACCACTCACGCGATTGTGATACAGTTCGGTGAGAGCATGCTAAAGTGCTACTATGATCAAATTTTAACCCCTTGAATTTTTAAGTTTATCGCTTAGAATTCTAGGAAATATTAAAAACGTCGTTTATCGTTTCCAAATATCTGCATTGGCTCCGGAGATATTTAAGTTTAAAAGGAACCTCCACTCTTACAACAAATTGACGTTCAACTGTAGTCAATAATTATTAGATATCAAATTTTGTGTTAAAACGTGGATATAACATTTAAGTGTACAAATAAATGGATATTATCATCGCCTATTTTCGCGGCCAGGAAAATAGGCGATAATGATATCGATTTTTGTATACTTAAATATTATATCCACGTTTTATTATATCCACGTTTCAAAACAAAAAGAAACAGGATATCGCACGTTGGTACGTCCTAAGCTTGAATATGCATGTTGTGTGTGGAACCCTTTCTCAAAACACAATATTTATCAACTTGAGATGGTTCAACATCGTGCAGCAAGATTTGTACTTAGCGATTACTCTCGCTTTAGTCATATCACTCCAATGATTGAACAACTTGGTTGGGATTCTCTTGAAGCTCGTCGACTCTTCTTGCAAGCTAGCGTGTTCTATAAGATCCTAATGGGCCATGTTTCTTCCCTCCCAAGGTGCACGAAATTAAAAGAGCTACTAGGTTACCGAACAGTCGTCCTTTTCAGCAAATTAGTGTCTTAAATAATGTTTATAAGTATTCCTTTTATTCAAGGACGAAAGTAACATGGAACAATCTACCCATTAACGATGATGTAAATAAAAACAATTTTAGGTGTGTTGCTCTTGCAGCCATTAAATCGTTTGAATAATGCTATTTATATGTATACATAATTGTACTATTTTCCTATTTTACCATTTTTTATACTTGTTTCACTTTTTTATTTATTCATAATTTTTTACATTTAATCTTATTTGTACGCATATTTTACTTTTAAACTCCCAGTATAGTTATTGTTGTCTTAGGAGTAAACACATTAAAGATTAAAGATTAAAGATTAGAGCTCAGTTGGTAGAGCACTGCACCGGTATCTAAGAGGTCGTGGGTTCGAGTCCCGTACAAGCCTGAATATTTTTTAGGCTTTATTTTCACTACTGCTCTAAGGATCACTGACTTTCACCCTTAATGCATCGCGTGCCGGCCGCGACCCTTAATTCTTGAATTTCGTGTAACACGAAATTACTCGTCAGACCTTCGAAGCCCTTGTTTTATCGCATCCTGAACAAATCCCCAAATAGATCGCGGTGGTCGTAATTATGTCTTCTGTCTCTTTTTGGTAACAATTTGTATGTATTTGTAAATTTTGGCATTTTTAAAGTCAGAAGAGTCAGTGTGGCAACACAGTAGCGGTCACTTCGAGCGTTGTTTTATACCAAAGTGCAAGGATGTTCAAGGAGGCCCTACAGTGACTCGTTGTTCATGTTTGTTGCTTTTTACCTCAGAGATTTCAGGAATTCGCTGAGCATGTTGGAGCCGACTTACTGTGATTTGAAAACTGAATTGATGGCGAGTAAATAATTCGTGCTTGGATAACTGTTTGATGTTACCTAAAGGTCAGTTTGTGTAACAGATTCTGCTGCTTTTGTCAAGGATGCTCAAGGAGGCCCTACAGAGACTCGTTGTTCATGTTTGTTGCTTTTTACCTCAGAGATTTCAGGAATTCGCTGAGCTCGTTGGAGCCGACTTACTGTGATTTGAAAACTGAATTGATGGCGAGTAAATAATTCATGCTTGGATAACTGTTTGCTGTTACCTAAAGGTCAGTTTGTGTAACGGATTCTGCTGCTGTTGTCAACTCGTTATCTGGGATATTTGGTGCCCGTTCTTGGCACTGCGAGATTTGTTTCGTATACGGGAGAGTAGGAGATCACAAGAAGTTTGCTACTCAATACCAATATTTGATTACATTTTGGATTGCTTTAAACTGAGAAACAATAATTATGGTCCTTTGCTATTTAAACTTTGATAGCATCATGCATGTTCTCTTAACTGTTTTATTTTATTGATATTTCTCATGGCATTAGTTCCAGACTTGACCATCCAGCTATAAATTAAATGTTTTATAATGGTTATTGAACTGAGTGGAGTGCAATTTGGTCTGAAATCATACGCTTGATTTCAAAATCGAACGAGCGCGCAGCGCGAGTATGATTTGAAATCACAAGTATGATTTCAGACCAAACTTGCAGGACACGAAGTTCAATTACCACTTTATTATACCCGTTTCAAAATCACACAGTTTTTGGTCAATATTGATATTTGCTTATCCATGAAATTTGATATGTTAGTATTGTTTCACTTTCATTTTGATGACTTACAGAAAGGATGCGATTTAGAGTGAGAAATGGTACAAATTGGGAATAAATTGCACTGTTGAGATCCAATCAGATTGCAAGGATCACTAGTGATTTCAAAATGGGTGTAATAAATCCCAAAACAAGAAAATGACATCAAAGAGAGCAAAGAGTAAATTTAAGTATTCCTAATCCAGGGAATTGCAAGAATCAATGTTTCATAAATTCTTAAAAATCTGGTTCCTCTATCTCCTAAAGTCAGTGGGCTGGAAAGTAGTCGTTTCTTTGCCATTGTCGACAGTACCTTATCTCACAGCACTTCTCAAGCTGATCACAGTCGATCGCCACGCGCATTAAGGCTGGTTTTCACTAGCGACGCAAGCACAAGCGCAAGCATAAGCGCAAGCCGGCCAGAAATGTTTGTCCTTGGCTTTCGTCCTCTTCACTTCAGGTCAGTGTTTGAGAAAAATGCCAGTTTCATTGTTCATTGTTCAATAATATCCCAGAAGAAAGTTTCTCAATCAGGGACGAATTGTTGTTTGTTTGAATAGATAAGTTACTAGCAACTAATGGAAGGGAATTATGTTTATTCGCATCTTTACCGAAATCGGATGATGTACAGCCTAACCTGTTGAAAGTTAATTTTGCCACATGAATTTAGCTTTCAAATGTTTGTTTTTGGAAGAGATAAGTACAGACTCTTAGGAATACACTTGGAAAAACGTAATCCAAAGATGTATGCAGTTGATTTATGCATGGGCCTCTGATTTATGGCTTTTATGAATTTTTTACTGCACCACGTCCATGTTATTGTGTTCTTAAGTTTTTAGAGGAATCAGACATAATCGTTGTCCGGTACTTTTGTAAGCAGCTTTTACAAGTATGCAGACATCCTGCTCATGTCGAGGCCGTTCTGTCTGTTATATTTGGTTTTGCATTGCTTCGCTCTGTGATTGGTTGGCAAAACTCGTGCCACTTTCTTAACCAATGAGAAGCAAAACCAGAGCATTTTCCCGCGTTTTGAGTCCGTTACATGTAACTGCTTCGCTCGTTGCGCTGTTTCGGTCTGTTGTGATTGGTTTTGGTTTTACAGGCCACTGTATCATAGTCGGCAATAGACCTAACCTTCCTATGCTGCACTGAACTTATGTTGCACTGATTGTATGGTACTATATATTTGCTATATTTTCATATCCAAAGCGCTCTTGACGTATGTCATGGAACTATTTGATTTGTAACTTAATTTAATCTGGTATACACACTCGCCCAAATGCCCACGTGTCCTCCAAGAAATTACCGGTGACTCGTGGAATATTTAACAATTATCCTGCAAAATCGCACCGAATTTCGCCTGATACTTAGGCGACGATTTTGTAGGCCTAGTTAGCTTAAATAAGGGGATATTCGGCACGATTTATCAGGACAATTGTTTTATTCAACGCACTGACAACAACGCAAAGTTTTTTGAGTTTATTACAAAAAAGAAAACGGAAAAACTGCCATTTTTCTCCCCAAAGCACGAAATTACTTATATCGGTTGAATTTTAACGCCCACATTATTGAAATATGCAAGAAGGCAAGTCAAAGTGTAGGCGTAATGTTGAGGCTTAAAAAACTTATCCCTACCAATGCTAAACTAATTCTGTATAAATCAGCCATATTGCCTTAGTTAACCTATTGCCACCTGACTTGGCATTTCTGTAGTGCTGCTGATAAAAAGAAAGCTCGAACGGATTCAAGAAACAGCACTACGCGCAGTTTTCCTAGATAAGCAATCAATCTACCAAGCACTGCTGGACAAAAATGATCTAACGACGCTTCATAACAGAAGACTGCACGATATTGCTATCCTTATGTATAAGGTGAAACACAAACTATGCCCCACCAAAATATGCGAGCTATTTCACACGCACTGCACACCCTACAACTAAGGGTAGAGGAGGTCGCCATTCCCAGATTTAGGACCAAGAAATATGGTAAACATTCGCCCACCTACCTGGGACCAAAGTTGTGGAATAAGCTACCAAGCGAAATTAGAACCCTCCCATCATTATTTAGTTTTAAAAATTGTATCCTTGATAGATTTTTAATAAATTTTTAACTATGTTATATTGTCAGGGTTTTATTTTTGATAGTTCATTAGAAAGTAGTTAGGTTATTAATTGTGTCCCCAATTAGTAGAGGGGTTTTTAACCCCTCGGCTAGACATTTTAAGACACATTAATAAAGTTTATGGTGATGATGATGATCGCAGGGTATCTATCGAGTGCGCGTGACGTATATCGAGTGCAAAATGACCATATTTTGAAAGTGTTACGATATGTTGAAGATATAATGATTCGGCCAATCATAGCGCGTGAAATTATTTGAACATTTTATTAAGTGGTTGTACTAGTACTGGTAGTGGTAGTGGTAGTGGTACGTAGTGGTTGTGGTTGTAGTAGTGATAGTTCTAGTGCTAGTGCTAGTGCTAGTGCTAGTTACAGTGTTAGTGCTTAGTGTTGGTGCTAGTATGAGTGGTGCTAATTATGGTGCTAGTGTTAGTGCTAATGGTAATGCTGTTGTGGTAGTGGTGGTCGTGGTAGTGGTGATAGTTGCAGTGCTAGTGCTAGTTGTAGTGTTAGTGCTGGTGCTAGTATTAGTGGTGCTCATTCTGGTGCTAGTGTGAGTGCTAGTGGCAGTGCTGTCGTGGTAGTGGTGGTCGTGGTAGTGGTTGTAGTGGTAGTGGGTGTAGTGGTAGTGGTGATAATTGCAGTGCCAGTGCTAGTGCTATTGTTGTTTTTGTTGTGGTGGTGGTGGTGGTGGTGGTAGTGTTGAGGTAATGGTAGTCGTGGTAGTGGTTGTAGTGGTAGTGGTGGTAGTTGCAGTGCTAGTGCTAGTGCTATTGTTGTTTTTGTTGTTGTGGTGGTGGTGGTGGTGGTGCTAGTGTTGAGGTAGTGGTGGTCGTGGTAGTGGTTGTAGTGGTAGTGGTGGTAGTTGTAGTTTTAGTGCTAGTATTATTGTCGTTGTTGTGGTGGTGGTGATGATGATGGTGATAGTCGCAGTGGAGATACGATTGGTAGTCGTTCAGTCCAGTGACGTTCGGAAAGCAAGAGACTTTGAAACGTCCTCGCCCTAGTTGCCCGTTGCAACTGTACATAGTCAATTTAATACCAGATGAAGAAAGCTGTGCGTTGTTTGAGGTGACTAGTACTAGGGTCTGCTCGGTCGGTCGAAAACTATGGGAGCTCCTGTTGAAAATCGTGCGTTCAGAGATCCTCTCTTGGCGCACTTCCCGCCACGTCATTACCAGAAATCCGCGTCACGTTTATCAGGAGAAGATTTATTCATACGTCACGCGGCCCTTAAAATGGCCGCCGGAGTTACTAAAAAATGTATGATTTTCAACAGAAAATTTTAGATAACTTTACCGGCGACAATGCTGCTTATTTTCCGCACGTCGCATATAAAAACTAAACCGTGAACAGAGTGTTCTTTACAGTCTTTAAGACTGAAAACGTTAAAAAACTTTAGACAATGTTCAATTGAAAAACTTCGGTTACTTACTGCTATAGAGTCACCATTTTAGTCAGATTTTAGTAAAATTATTCACCTTTAATACAAATTTTGCAATGCATTTCCTCGTTCTGACAATCTTCCGCACGTCTTCGCTAAGCGACGGCCGCTTAATAAAAACAGCGAGTAATTTGGCGAACAACCATTAACATTCCCCGTCTCGGTATCATGTAACAAGCTGAAGCTTGTGAAGACATCGCGCAGACAAAACCATCGACAAACGAAAACAACACAAGCAAATATACCGACAACGTTGCTGGTAAGGTTTTGGCTTCGTAACGTAAGCATAAGAATGAAACGAAGCGTTCTCCAGTGCAAGTAAATTAACCTGCGGGTTCCCCAGGGAAGTATACTGGGACCTTTGTTCTTTCTAATATATATAAACGATCTTCCTAATTGCCTCGATATATCCTGCGCAAAAATGTTTGCCGACGATCTGGTTGCACGTTTGCCGAACTCGAACAGGCAACCAATTCCGAACTTACCAATCTTTATAGCTGGCTAAAAGCAAATAAGCTTAGTCTAAACATCGCGAAAACTGAGTTTATGGTGATTAGTTCTCGTCAGAAGTTCCTTGCAGAGAATTGTAGTGAACTTAATATCCAATTAGATAACCAACCAATTAGCAGGGCTGAGCATACCAAATCATTAGGTTTGATTATTGATGACCGACTTTCATGGTCCAATCACGTCAGAGAACTATGCAGAAAGATATCCTCGGCAGTCGGTGCCCTGAGGAGCATTAGGTCCCTCATTTCTTAATCCACTGCAGTACAAATATATAACGCTTTTAATCCAACCTCATTTCGATTACTGTGCCCCCGTTTGGGATGGGTTGAGTTCTTATCTACATGTGAGAAACTACATCAATTGCAAAACCGAGCTGCTAGGGTTATTCTGCAAGCCAACTGCGAGGTAAATTCAAGCCTGCTTCTTGAAACATTGAAGTAGGACCAGCTATCATTAAGAAGAGGAAAGCATAAAGCTATAATGATGTTTAAGTCCCTCAATGGGTTAGCCCCAGTGTACTTGCATGAATTATTCAGTGAGCGACACACAGACTATGACTTGCGTGATTCTCTCCGTAAGTAAAACTTACCCAAGCCGCGTACTAACTATTTGAAACGTAGTTTTAGCTATAGCGCTGCCTTACTGTGGAATTCTCTTCCTGAAAGTATTGAAGCGATCAGATCAATTGGGCAGTTTAAGAAGGAAATCAACCGCGCACTTGAAACATTCGATTCCCACACAGCAATCTTGTAAATCAGTTTTTATAGTTATTTTAATTTTTGCAAATGATTGTAATTAAAATACTATTGTCATTACTGAAGATTTTTAACCGAGTTTAAATAAAGAATTTTTAAAAAAAGCAGTCTGTGTACCAAGACCTATAGCTTTGATTGTTTAAACATCAATCGCCTAAGTAACAACTTGAACAAACTCAAAACCAACGAACAGGATAAAGAAATGTTTACGGTCTTTACGTGCGTTCTCAGTGCCCATCTGTAAGAGGTTGGCGGCTCATTTCCTTTCCCTGACGAAATTTCACAAATGAAAACAAGGTTCTTTTCAAGTGATGTTAATATAGTTTATATAGTTTAATGTAGCCGGCACGTACTAGCATCACATTACATTGTACACTCGCTTATCGCTGTTTTATTTCGATCGTTTAGCTGTTTGTTAGCTGTTTGCCTTCGTCGATTTCTCACCGCTCGTTTCAACGCAATGTCTTCGAAAAACAAATCAAAACGCAAGTATAAGTGCCCGGTTGCGGAACACCGAAAGACCACCACGATTTTGCAGCAATAGGAAAACACTGCGAAGGACCCGAAGAACCAGATCCCGATAGCGACGGCATCATGGATGACACGTCGCCCGTCGAAGAGGAGCAACCACTCGCTCCTCTTCCTGGTGATAAGCAAGACGTCTTGCTACAAGCCATACGAGCTTTGTCGAGCCAAGTGGAAGTCCTGCAGCTCGAGCAACAAACACTATGCGACACTTTAAACGAACTAAAAACAACCAAGGATAAATTTGGGGGCGGTGCCTCAATGACACGAACCGTCCGCTCGCGCCGACAGCAACGACAACAACTCCCTTCAGAAAGCACAGCAACCTCCATCTGGCCAAAGCAGTGGCTATGGCCATTTCAGGTACCGTAGTTAAGGCCGTAAGAGCTGGCGCCTATGTTGATTTTATCGATCTAGTACTTCCAAGTCCCAAAGTTAAGCACGACACGTGTGGCGATGTTATCTCTGGAACCGGCGATCGGAAAGCGAACGCGACCCAGAACTTAACAATTGAATCATTCGACTCGTGGTTCGAGGCGTGGGGCAGGCGTTCGTGATGGATGTCGAACTACTTCGTTACAAGGAACTCACTCGCTATCGGGACGTGATTCAAAACGCGAACAGAAAATTCGTGTGGAGCGCCGTGTACAACTACTATGTCCCATTTCGCCTCAGCTTAACTCTCCAAACATCTACACGCTTCGACACCGTTGACATGACGTTGTACACGACAATCCTCGACTCGTCCGCCGTCAGAAATAAAGGCGTCTCTTGTCAGCATTGTAAATCACCGAACCATTTGGTGCGTGATTGTCTATTTCGTGCGAAACCCGCGTTGGAGGAAATCGAAGCGCGAAGAAAACTAGCCCTCGCCAGCGCCCAGACTCCAGCCAGCAAACTTCCACCTGGAAATATGAGAAGTGGTTCACCAGTAACGGCAAAGAAGGTTGCAACCTGTTCCAGCCCAATTCTTGCCAACAAGGAACTGAGTGCAAGCGTGCCCAAGTTTGCAAGGCTTGCCGGGGGGGAGCACTCTCTGCCGGGCCGATTGTAAATACGTTACCGGACATTAAATCACCAATTAATATTGACACCTGGACGGACTGCTTATCGCGTTACCCTGATCAATCCCTTGTAAATGCTTTATTAAACGATATTCGTTCCGAAGTAAGAGTCGGTTTCTCCGGAACCAGTTTCAGTCAGATATCAGATAACCATTTATCAGCAACAACAAACCCCGAGGTGGTGGCGAGAGAGCTGGAACACTAACTGTCTCTTCATCGTAAGACTGGTCCCTTTCTTACCCCACACTTTGGTCACTTTGTCGGATCGCCGATGGGCGCTATTTCTAAAAAGCGCTCGATGGCCACGAAATGGCGCATAATTCACGATCTATCATGGCACGCCTCTCACTCTGTCAACGGTGGCATTCCCAAAGAACTGTCCTCTTGTACCTACGACACACTTGACCGCGCGATTTCACAACTTAAACTCCATGGACAAGGCAATTAATGCGTAAACGCGATCTATCTGATGCCTTTCGTCACATTTATTGCGTCGCGAAGACCGGGAGCTCCTTGGATCCACGTGGCAAATTGATATTAATGGCACACTCACCACTACTTACTTTGTCGATGCCTTCTTGCCCTTTGGATTCTGCAGCTCGACCGCGCTCTTCCTCAAGTACGTGGATATGTTATCATTGACCATGCGCAACCGTGGGGCCAGCCCCGTTTGGAACTATCTGGACGTCATCTGAACCTGCGGTCCCGCTGCCCCAGAACCCCTTTGACCCCCATAAAGGGTTAGCCGACAATACCCATCGCACATACAGATCCGCGCAACACCAGTACCTCACATTCTGCGAAACGCATTACTTCCCTGCCCTTCCCGCATCCGAAGAAACACTCTCCTTATTTGTGACCTTCTTAGCTGACCGTCTAAAACCTCAATCTATTAAAGTGCACCTCGCCGGCGTACGTGCGCTACACATCAGTCACGGATTGCATAATCCCCTCACACACACTATATTAAGCTACAACAAACATTGAGAGGAATTGAACGCGAACACGTCAGTCCAGCCAAGCAGAAATTACCGATAACCTTTCACCTACTGTGTCGCCTACAATATTTAATCGACCCACACTCCGACGACGATGCTGTCTACTGGGCGGCCATGACCACCGCCCACTTTCTGCTCCTACGTGCGGGAGAATTTACCGTCACAAGCAAAACTTGATGTCGAGACCTTACTCCGTCTCCGGGATGTCAACCTTCGCACCCCGCAAACTGTGTGACGAATATGTAACTCTCCACCTTCGAAAATCGAAGACTGACCAACAACACCGTGGAGTGGTACTATACCTTGGTCACGCCCACCACACTGTTTGTGCAGTTTGTGCAGTCTTTCCTTTCAACACTGCTCCGACTTGTGGGTCTAGACCCTCAACATTACGGTGGCCACAGTTTTCACATAGATGGTGCAAATTCTGCTACCATCGACGGGCTAAACGATTATGAGATCAAACTGCTTGGTCGCTGGACCTCAGACTGCTATAAAAGATAAATTCGCTCTCCCTTAAAGTGCTACTGCGATCAGAAAATCATTTGTGTTTTTTCTTCAAATTTCGAAGGTGTGTTTGCTTAACAACCGACTAGCGAAATTTCAAGCTTTAATTTGGAGAAATCAGTTTGACTAGAATATTCTATTTAGTGATCCGCCATTACTAACTTCAAAATCTTGAGAGAACTGGATCGAGGACAAAATGACGTAAAAAGCTCACAAGAGTAAGAATGCAGTGTGTGTAGATCCGGCTGATTTCGTATGGAGCACAGGAATTTTGAGCTTTCAGACTCTCAAACTCGTGTTTTGCATACTTAATAAGCTGCATTCACACACTGAAATTTTAAACCAGTGAGCATATGACGTCATTTTATCTTGGATCCAGCTCTCCGAGGCCTAATCGGTCAGTTACGAACGTGAGTAACGGCGGACCCTTAAATTAAAAAACTGTTGCACTCAAAGTAAACAGTCTTCTGCTTGAGATTAAACCTTGAAATTTCGCGAGTCGGGTGTTAAGCAAACACACTTTCGAAATTTGAAGAAAAAACATCATTGATTTTCTGATCGTAGAAGCACTTTAAGTCTCTTTCTAACAGTTGCTCCTCGTATCGCACAGACTGAGGACATTCCTTACCAATATGCCTCTCCTTACCATTCCAGCACTTAGTTTTCATAGGGCCAGTTTACTTTTTTTTTTTTGGGGGGGGGGGGGGAGTTTGTTTTGTGTCCAAATAAATACATTACATTAAACTGTTAGTTTGAGGCCCCAAATCTGTGTGCTGTTCTTGCTGTGGTAAGGGGCGGGAGACATTAAGTTCTCACCAGTATTGTTCTTAAATTGCTGAATCCGTGCAGTTTCTCTTGCTGAAGGCTGAATATAAATTAGTGTTTTACAATGTTGGAAATTAACAAAGAAAAAGTTTTCGAAACGTTAACTATATTCAAGAAAAATGATGACGAGTTACTTGACATATTAAAATCCCTCTCATTACATCTAAAAGATCAGCCGGCAGAATTCTATACCTGTTTAAAACCGGCTGCCCGGTCCTTGTCTTCGATCATGTTCGATCACACTATCGTTGTTTCTTTAAAATTATCCTAAGAGAATCTCAGTACACATACAGAGCTAGCCCCTTTAAGTTTTGTGGACTGATCTGAGCAACGAGTCCAAGTAAAATCACCGCGTGCCAATATTGTATGGAAAGTGAGGAACATGAGGTCACCACACTTCCCCATAATTTTAAGTACTGAACGTGATCCGGTTCCACAATACACCAATTCCTCGCGTTTCTAAATTTTAGCCTGTCGACTGACACAAGTGATCTTTTTTTCTCTCTTCTATCGGGAAGGTACCATAAAAGGCCAAAAAAAGTTGGGAAAGTTTGCTTTTCATACTTTCCATCACGTTAAAAGTTGAAAGTACTGTGACGTATAGACCTTGCATGGTATAATATGACGTGCACTTAAAATCACTAATTAAGTGATTAAGTACCTAAAAGCCTTAGCGTCCTTTTCGTTAGGCTATCCTTTCTGTTGAGTCTTGAGTCAGACAGGATAACTGAAGGAAGATACAGGTTTTCGTGTCAAGTTGTTTCTCTGAGGGAATTTTGAATCTACTTTTTAATGCAAGCTTGCCTTACTGTGGCAGTATATATCGGACATAAACATTAAATACTAACATCGATTTTTTTTGCTTTGTTACGTCACTTGTCCTTTAGGTCAATAATGTATTAGCTTTCTAATAAAGCGAGGATGCGGGTCTAATTCAGTGAAATGTCTCTAAGTAGAGCGCACCGTTACTCAACAAGTAATAAAAGTTTCCTTCCTGCTGCTTGAACTGAAAATCGCAAAATTTAGTTATCAGCAGAAATTTTAGTCACCTCAATCCGCGAAAATTTGTTCTCGCAGATTGTAACTCCTGCAAAATTTTCATGCCACACGTTATATATTTTCCTTTGTTCAAATAATCCGAAAAATGTTCATGTCGTGATTTAGTGATACCAATTGAAACTTGGGGCTCTTCTTCATACGTTAATGTTGTTTTCACTAAAACATAAAATGCTTTCCAAATTGAAACGATAAATTGTTCAGAAGACTTCAAAGGCGATGTAGCGCAACTTATCCCATTGATTGTCTGTGCATTTGAAATCAGGTAAGAGCGGGGAGTACGCGATAGAATAGGCTGAAAATACATTGGCCCATGACTTAGCTTCATAGGGACTGAACCATTAAATTCTAAACGCAAACTAGATCGGCAATTTCCCTAATTTTTGTTTTCTTTCCTTACATATCAGCGGTGAAGATATATAACCCAGTTCTCGTTGGTGAATAGGTCACCTGTGATCACTTTGATAGAACTGAGGCGAGCAAAAAATTAACTATTCGATTAATTTAAAATTCAACTTACGGATGAAACCAGGCAACTAGGGTTCACATAATACACTTTCCCGAGTCTCAGAAATCATAATCTAAAGGTTCACGCACGGCTTCTTGAAAGTCAGGGTTAGTCTACAATTCGCACTGAAAAAAGAATGAAGTTGATAAAGTAGAAGGTTTACGTTTTTCCACTTGAACGTACCGAAAATTTTGCAAATCTTCGTACAGACTGCAATTTTGGAGAACAATTTTAGGAAAACTAACATGCCTACTAGATTTTCACCCACAGCAAATGTCAGACCAGTCTTTCCTTGAAAATAATCCGTTTTAATTTCGAAAATTGATCACGAGGAGCCTTTACGTTTTTCAGTTTGAAAATTGTTAGTGGTAGTTTCATTTGAAAATGTCGCGTTCAGAGCTGGCGAGCTATTGTTTTCAGCCCATACATGAATAACAATTCCTCTCAAATGAAACAATGGCTATTGTTGAAAACCACTCTGCTTTAAAAGAATGTCCCAACTACCGCGAATTTTAAGATTGCCATAAGCATCAGTTGTTTTACTCTGGATCTACGGACAAAGCAATGATGGCGCGACCAATAAATACGATAGTGATCGGGAGCTCCTTTTACAGCTATTCGAAACCCGATCCATCCGATGTTAATTCACATCTCCTCCATACGTAAATGTTACAAGCCATACCTACGATTTTCAACTGAACGGATAAAGTATAGGTGGTTTGCAACCAATCTCTGGAGACACCGATAACAATGGTGAAAGGGACAAATGCTGGTGGACGAACAAAAGGAGCTAATGAGAGATGTATTGTTTACGTCCACCAGCATGGCGGCGATGACGTAACGTGCAAACGACCTATTTGGAAATGGAGGGAAGTTTGCAGGATACCGGCGATTTTGTTCACCCCTCTGCAAATAAGTCTCCTTCCCAATGAAAATGGAAGTCTTTAGTAAAACTCACCCACCATTTCACATGACTGATTTTATAAAAAAAACACCGAAGCAGAAACACATTCAGCTGTGAAGATTTTGCGCGCATCCAGCTGTTTAGCGTAACAAAGCTGGCCGCATCATGCAACACAAATGACCTGCGAACTCGCACAAATTGAAACGATAGGTTTATGTTCTATGCTTTGCCTTCTTTTCCCCAAAACATATAAGAGTCCGAATTGTAAAATTGGCCGAAGAACAAAATGGCTACAAATTGCGCATGCTTTGAATATGATATTGGCTCCCGCTCCCAAACAATGAGAATGAAACCGTGCTGAGCAGAGTTAAAGATGCAAAGACATATATGAAATGCAAAGGCATATAACGCGCGCGCGAACAGAAGTAGACAATGTACGGCACAAGCCCGGGGCATAAGGCAAGGTGTTTTTGCGAAAACAAACCGTAAATCGGCTCGAGAGAGCGCAATCCTACCCAAGCTCTCTTTGTAATTTGCAATCCCAGAATGAAGGTATTGTTATTCCCAAGAAAAATCAAGCGCTATCTAAGAACGACGGTTACTAATTTTTAAAGAAACTTCAGCGAGGACGAACCAGAATTCAAAATGGCGTTCCGTTTGTCGAAACAAAGCACTTTCTTACGATCAACCGATCTTTGTAACAATGAGAATCCGGACTACCCGCACGGGGACCAACTGGCGTACAGTAAATATTTTTCTGGGCGCAATGAGTAGCTAGATTGAGGGCACGGTTGTTACTTTCTTTTACACGGATTAATGACAAATTTTTCTTATTAGTTTTCTTTTTCTACTTTTCCAGGACGTTGAGAATTTGTGAAAGCAGCAAATATGCTTTAAGATGTGCGAATACGCTGGACAATAGCAAACACAATAGCAGCAAAGTTCATTGTTTAGATGACCCGCCCCCTTTAAGTGAATGAGCAGAAACTGAATTCCTTGCGGAAGATAGCGCGCGTTTCTTGTAACCGTCTTAGCCAATGAAACTCGTCCCTCTCATGCTCATTTAAATTAAAAACGCAATATGAAAGACCTAAGATATCTTGTCAACTGCAAGTAAATGTCTCTGCGCGAAGTTCTCCACCTTCGCCTAGTAGTTTTTTTTTTCGAAGAAACGTTCGCATACTACTTTGTTTCCTTGCCTTGTCGTTTTGTGATTTTCTAACTACGGTCAATTCCTGTTGACTGCTCTAAACTATCAGCTAGGTTGGTACTCCTCTTTCTTTTCAACGGACATTTATGTCAAAATTCCTTAATTAGTTTTTTTGTTCTAGCTTACTACCATCCTCGGAGACCCAGGGGCAGATAGTCGGGACGAGACAAAGATTCTGGACGAGCGACAGTCGGGAAAGCCCCTGGGAACATTTCTTTATCGGACTTGTTCCAGAAGCTATTGAAATCCAGCTTCGTGATTGGGCGGAAATTTTCTGGCAAGGGATTTTTTTCTGCCCAATCGGCGATCAGCTTATATATCGCACTCCTTTCGTGACTCCTTACACCAACAAGTAAGCGGTCAATCTGCTGTCGAACATATTTTTAGTGGTTCCACTTGTCGCGTTCGTTCGACAAATTTATCCTACGAGGAACATTTTGGTGGCAAGGGAGCCCAAACAGCAAGCAACAATCACTTGCAAGGAACTAGAAAAATCAAAATGAAGATCGACCGCAGGAATCGTAAACTTCACGCGAAGAACAGCATGTAACTCGGTCTCTTTCTGTGGTTAGGATCATTGTTGTTTGGTTTGGGCTTTTTTCTCTGGTTTACTTACGGGCAGTGGGCCGCTCCTGAAACTCTTCGGGGCGATGAAATTTCTGTTGCACGGGCCGGACAAGTTTGCCGATCGGGCGAGAAGCACACAGCTCGGCGTTTTTAGTCATCGAACCTTGCAATCGACCGTCTCAGCTCAATTTCGAGAGAGACCACAAAAAGGCCTTAGAGAAAGTGTACAGTTACACTGTGATACATTGCAATGTTTTCATATATTTGAATGGTATCTGTTGGCCAATATGCTTTTCTTCCCAAGGTGTGCATAAATTGCAGATTGCCTTGCAGTTGTGATAATTGCTAATTGTGTGCACATGTAAGATGCATGGTTATTTGCACATGCTTTCCATGAACTCTTTTACCACAGTGGTGCTGAGCTCAGTTAAAAAATTTAGGTTTTAAAAGTTTTAAAAACATGATTTAGAGTGGGCCTTGCTGGAAACATTAACATTATGTTGACTGTGCTGCAACTTTTAGGTAGCAAAGTTTCAGATAAAGTTGTTTACAAGTTTATGCAGGATGTTTAGTGTCTTGTATGCACTCCTGTTTTTATAAACGCTCAAGTGTATCCATAATATAACAATTATTAAATTCCATTTTTGCATGATACCGTTGTAGTTGCTGTGATTGCTAAGCCAGTGGTACACCAGGAAAAGACATGATTTCTCCTGTGAGACCACACCAATTTTGGAATGGGTTCTTCCTATCACCGCCCTCTTCCTTGACAATTTTTAAAACATGAGAGAGTGCTTCCAGTTAATTAAGGAACTATGTTTTCAGTTCCTCAAATAGTGTAAATGTGTCTTGTGCCGAAAGACCCTTGATAACAACCTATTGACAAATCATTCTCAACTATGCAGTTCACTGAGTCAAACAGGCTGATACAATGGTATGGCTATTAGTATAGTTAAATTATTTTCAGGTAAGTTTCAAACTAAAGAACACTGTGAAATCTCGTCCTTTAATGGCTAGCTGCCTCGATGTTACAGGATGAACACAACGTCTAACGCTAACACAATATGGCTTCCCCGAACACACAAATTCACATTACAACCAACCCCACTACGCATCTTGGGAAACCCGGAAATGGCTTCCGGTAAACTTCCGGTCTAATACAGTGTACACTACATCCCTCCATGTTTTTTTTTTAAAGGAAAACAATACAGCATGCTGTTGTAAGGAATAAAACTCCAACAAAAATACATATATATAACAGAAGCACAAGCTTAAATGCTATAACATGAAACAAAGTTCAGTTCGGTAAGATGCAAAGTTCAGCTGCTAGCAGGTCCCCAAATAACAGTGTTCAGTCACCTTTTTGACAGTTCATAATCATCAAATCGTTTGGGTAGTCTAATAGTTCGAGTTGGCCTCGGGCTAGTCATCTGCTGAGCCAGACTCGGGCTAACGATGGGCTGCACAGGTCTTGTCGAACAAGTCGGCTCTGGGGGTTCGAGTTCCCCCTTAGTTTCCCCGGTTTCGACCACGTCTTGCTGCTCTATATGAACAGTGTTTACACTTTCTGGGAGTCTCTCATTGTACTTTTTCACAAATGACACAAACTGTCACCTCTCCTCCTTTTCTGTCCAGTACTTCACAAGGACTTGGATCATAGTTTGGGGACAGCTTGTTTGTTTTCATGTTTCTCAGGAGGACTTTATCCCCAGTTTCTACTTGGTTCTCCACTGCATGCCTCCTAGCATCAACATATTCTTTTTGGGACAGCTTCTTTGCCCAGTCTCGGTCACAAATCTCCTCGCTGGTGATAGGTGCCTCACGCCTCAGGTCTGGTAGCTTGGTCCGCATCTCCCTCCCGAACATCAAGTAAAATGGCGTTGCCCCGGTTGTCATCTTAGGGGTTGATCTGTATGCAATTAGAAATGTCTGCAGTTCCTGGCGCCAATCTTTCCCTTCAATTTGAGCAATCTGGATCACTTTCAGCAATGTGCGATTTTGGCGTTCCACCTCCCCATTGGCTTGTGGCCACAACGGTGGTGTTGTGCGGTGTTCTATCCCATTTTCTGCGAGAAAGGCTTCAATTTCGTCTGAAACAAATTGAGGACCGTTGTCAGTTTTGAGTGTATAGGGCACTCCAAATCGAGAAAATATCGGTTTAAGGCTATCAATGATCTTGGCACTTGTAGTTGACTTCAGGATAACTACTTCAAAATATCGGCTATAATAATCGACCACAACAAGCAGATTCTCTCCAGAAGGTAGAGGGCCCAATATATCTGCAGCGCAATCCTGCCACGGTCCGCTTGGTGGGAAGGCTCGTGCCATAGGTTCCGGGGCAGCATATTCACTGACAGCTTGGCAACCATGACAGCTCTTGCACAATTTCTCCGCATCGGCATCCATCTTGGGCCACCAAACCTTACTACGTAGCCTGCATTTCATTTTAACAATGTTCTGATGCCCTTCGTGGGCCAACTGCAAAACACGCTCTCTCAGCACCTTGGGAATTACCAGCCTGGAACCACGCAGCAGCAGCTGACCAAAGGTACACAATTCATTCTTCACTTGCAAGAAGGCAGGGACATTACACCTACTCCAGTCTCCCGTTCTCACACATTCCTTTATAAGGTTTAGTTCCAGATCACCAGCTGAAGCCTCCTCTATTTCAGTGGACATCAGGGAACAAGGGACGCTGGTCTCAGCTACAGCATGGACATAGTCGTAATGTTCTCCATCATCACCACGTAACTTGCAATTCAGTCTGGACAAAGCATCTGCAATGTTGGTTCTGCCTGGCCTGTAGACAACCTTGAAGTCATAAGCCTGCAAGCGAAGGACCCACCGTTCCACCCGGGCTGAAGGTTTTGACTTTGGTGAGTAAATGTACTCCAGCGCTTGTGATCCGTTTCTAGCTCAAATTCTCTTCCAAAAACATACATGTTAAAGCGTTCACAAGCCCACACAAGAGCGAGGGCCTCTTTCTCAGTTTGGCTGTACCGCCTCTCTACATCTGTCAGCCGTCTTGAGGCATAAGCAATCACTCTCCACTCACTGCCCTGCAACTGAGTTAACACCGCTCCAAGACCCACAGGGGATGCATCTGCAACAATTCTTGTTCTGCCACCTACATTGAAGTAAGCCAGAGCATTTGCACTCGTGATCAGTTCCTTTAACTTCTCAAATGCAGCCTGCTGTTCTGGGTGCCACTTGAATTCTCCATTCTTGTGAGTTAGTCTCTGGATCGGTTCCGTGACAGATGACAAGTCTGGAACAAACTTAGACACAAACTGAACCAGACCTAGGAAAGATCTTGCTTCGCTGGCATTCTGTGGTGGGTCTGCATGTAGGATTGCTGCAATTTTCTCTTCACTGGGTTTCACACCATTCTGTGTTACTTCATGCCCAAAGAATGTCAACCTTGGTAGCCTGAACTCACACTTGCTTTCGTTCAACGTCAAACCAGCCGTCTTCAACCGGTCAAGGACAGCAAAAAGCCTCTCGTCGTGCTGCTCAAGGTCCTTTCCATGGATCACCAGGTCATCTGTAATGTTGACCACACCATCACAGCCACGTAGTACATCCCGGATGATTTGTTGATATTTTTCAGGTGCTGAGGTCACTCCAAACATGAGTCGGGTGTATCTGTAAAGGCCGCGGTGGGTAACAAATGTTGTCACATGTCTGCTATCTTGTGCAAGAAGTATCTGGTGAAATCCCCACTTCAGATCCACTCAACTGAACACTGTACTGCCATTTAGGTCTTGGAGAACTTCTTCAACTGTCGGGATGGGCTGACGCTCCCTGATAATCGCCTGATTTGCACGTCTCATATCGACACAAACTCTAATGTCCCCATCAGGTTTGGGTACGACGACCAGTGGTGAAACCCACCCAGTTGGCCCCTCAGGTACCTCTTCTATTATTCCATTTACCAGTAATTCATCTAGCTTTCTCTCCACTTTCTCCCTTACAGCAAATGGGATCCTTCGTACAGGTTGTGCCACCGGCTTCACAGACTCGTCGATGTTCAGCTTCAACTCATAGCCCTTAAGGAGACCTACACCATTAAACAGTTCCATGTATTTGTCCTTGATATCTTGCCCCATAGCCTCTGCTCCAACACTGTTCACAGCATGCATAGGTCCAATACGCAGCAGATGTAATTTCTCAGCTGTGTCTCGACAAAGGAGAGTTCTACCATTTCCATCCAAGACCACAAAATCAGCTTCACAGGTGACATTTGTGTCCGCTGACGAGACATCCGCTGTAAATGTTCCTAGTGTTGGCAGTGGTCTGGTGTTTCCATATGCAAATAAGGCCTTAGCTTCTTTGCGGGTCTGACACTGGACGTTCTGATTCTTGAGCCACTCCCAGGTTTCCTTCCCAAGAAGGTTGCATGTCGCCCCTGAGTCAATTAGAACATTTGGCAAAATGACTCCTCCAATCTGCAGGGTTACTATTCCATCACTGTGATTCACCTCATCTCCCACAGAAAACACATACTCATATGTAGAATTAGGCCTTTCCCCTTTTTCCACCTCTCCATCAGCGTGACTGTCAACATAATTGGTGTTGGTCTTCCTGCCCCTATCAGTTCCTTTTGGATCAATTTTCCTACCCCAACTGCTGGCACCTTGTTTCTGCCACTGTTGGGAACCTCGCCGTGGGCTTTTATGACACAACCTTAAAATGACCGACTGCTCCACATTGATCGCATTTACGACCTCTAGCAGAGCATCTCCAATCTCTAGCAAGATGGTCCTCCCGACCACAGTTAAAACACTCTCTCTTCTCACTGTTCACACCAAACTTTACATCAGTGACACTTTTCACTTGCTCTGAACAAGCGTTTCCTCCCATTGCTTCCATTTGCAAATCAACTGCTTCCTGTGCCCTGGCGATTATTAAAAGGTCATTCAACGTAACACTGCCTTGTTTTTCAAGAAATTTCCTACGCAACTTTGCTGAATAGCATTTATCAATTAGCTGATCTCTGATGTACTCATCCTCCCGCTCTCCGAAGTCACACGAGGCTGCACGTTGTCTCAACCGACAGACAAATTGATCAACAGTCTCCTCGCTATTTTGGCCAATTTGCCTGAATACGTGTCTTTCGAAAGGCACGTTGGCTTTAGGGATAAAGTAATCATCTAATACCTTTAAAGTGGCGGCGTAGTCCTTGTCCTCACCGTCAGACACAAGGGTAAAGAAAACTTCTTGTACCTCCAGGCCGGCCGTGTGAAGTAGAAGACCTCGTTTCTGCGGATCATTTGTGACTCCTTTTCCTAGCACGTACAACTGAAAAGCCCTTTTCCATTTTTTCCAACGCTGTGAAATGGAATGCGGATCTCCCTTAACTTGAAAAGGCTGTAATCCCCCAACTTCAACAGCCACAGGCGTCGAAACGTCACTGCTACTGGCGGCACTCGCCGAACTCCCTGCTTCGCTCGAACCTCCGGGCATCACAACAACCCGTGCCTCCACAAAATACAAAGCCCACTTGAAACTACAACGAAGGTGTCCTCTACCATCCATCCCAGATGTGAAATCTCGTCCTTTAATGGCTAGCTGCCTCGATGTTACAGGATGAACACAACGTCTAACGCTAACACAATATGGCTTCCCCGAACACACACATTCACATTACAACCAACCCCACTACGCATCTTGGGAAACCCGGAAATGGCTTCCGGTAAACTTCCGGTCTAATACAGTGTACACTACAAACACTACGCACAAACCATATCCATAACCTGAATACAGTTACAAAATATGTTAACATGGTCACTCAGTAAGATATCCCCTTTAGATAAAGTGGAAACAAAGAAAAAAACAACAAAATAACAAAATAAATTCTAAATTCAAGTTTTCAATGCAATCTGTTGGATATTGTAGTGATTATTTGTCACAAACCTTATGGCCTCAGAGTTTTTATTAGGTTTTAGAGTAGCTGACTGGAATCTAACAGAAGGTGGCTTGTTGATGAGAATTTAAAAAGCCTTCAAAAAACGTTGGAAACTATTCATTGTAAAGCAGGTGGCTCAAAATTTAAAGACGCCACTTTTTAGCCAGCTGCCAGCACTTCAGGAGAAGTCTACCTTGTACTAAATGAAATTTCCAATGAGTATACCCAAGATGAAATTACACCCTCAGTTTCAGAGGGGGGTACAAAAAAATTTAAAATTGTTCTTAAAATTTAATTGTCCATCTGTTATCTGTTGGTCTTTCACTTTGCTTTTCTACAGCGGCCCAAAAGGGTCAATCACAAATCAATTTACCAAAACAAAAATCAGTTTCCCTTAACATGAAACAGTTTCTCAAAACACAAACAATTTCCTGAAACACAAGTCAGTTTACCATCATCATTCACTGAAACACCTGTAATAGGCTAATCACAGCAAGTGCACTACACAAGATATTCAGCAATACCATATCACACTGCCTAATTCTTAGGAGCTATGAAAGCCCTGTAATGCTACAAAAGGTATCAGGTCAATATCGTACCCAATTACCATGCAAAACATCTGCCACAAATCTGCTAAGGTCTCAAAAAATTATGCTAACTCTACCAATAGTAAGGAAAACATTAAGTGTCTATATGTGCATGAGAGTGATGATGTTTGTAAAAATCTGTTTTCATCTTAACATAATACATGCCATTTTCCATTCCTAATTTCCCCCAAAACACTGGAGTAGTTTCTATTCGAGTCTTACTCTATAACCAAGGTAATCACCTATTTCAAAAGCATAATCTGAACTCACATCAACGTCAAAACGGCATCTGTATGCCAGAGAATGTCAGAGTATTGGGAAACCGATTTTGATTTGATAAATTGGTTTGTGATTTCGGCCTCCGTACTTTTCCACACAAAAGCAGCCTACAAACCCAATGACCTTAACCACTTAACCTGGTCTTTCATGATTGCCATAATATAAGCGGATGGAGATACAAACACGACTACAGGTAAATTATTTTAAACTGGATTTTCTCAGGCCACTTCAAGGTCTCTCGAAACTGAGCTGAGCTCATCTGAGACGCGACTTCGAGTAGATTGTAAGCAGTGGAAGGTTCGATTTCGTGAGCAAAACAAAATTCAACGGCTGCTTTTCACTCGCGCGATCGGTAAACGTGCCTGGCCTGTGCAACAGAAATTCCATCGTCCCGAAAAGTTTCAGGAGCGGCCCACTGCCTGTGAGTACACCAGAGAAAAACAAAAGCTCATACCAAACAACAACAATTGTGGCCGAGTTGTCAACAATCTGCAACAACTCTTCGCGTGAAGTTTACGATACCTGCGATCGGTCTTCATCTTGATTTTTCTAGTTCCTCACAAGTGATTTTTACTTGATTAGAAGTTGAATTTGTCGATATCTGGATTTTGTGGGCCCCTTTCCATCATAACTTTTCTCGAAATGTCGATACAGCGATCGAAACTATGGCTGACAGCAGATTGGACGTTTGACCCTCGGTATAAGAAGTCACGAAAGGAGTGCGATATATAAGCTGATCGCCGATTGGGCAGAAAAAAATTCCTTGCCAGAAAATTGCCGCCCAATCAGGAAACTGGATTTCAATGGCTTCTGGAACTAGTCCGATAAAGAAATGTTCCCAGGGGCTCTCCCGTCCGTCTTGTAAACTTTCGCTCGTCCTGAATCTTCGTCCCAACCCGACTCTCTGCCCCTGGGTCTCCGAGGATGGCTTACTACAAGCTTACTTGTCTACTTTCTTCACCTTCTCTAAGAATCTTCCAACAAACATAGGCGTCGTGTATTGTTTTTTTCTTTGTTTTTGTTTTGGTTTTTTTTTGTTTGTTTGTTTGTTTGTTTTTTTGTAATGTTTTAATGTTTTGAGGCTTTTGAACCGAGGTCAATTCCTGTTGACTGCTCTGAACACAAAGCCAAGCGAAGTTGCTCAATACCAGAAAATAATAATAATAATAATAATAATAACAACAACAACAACAATAATGATAATGTCTGTACAAAAACTCCAGCTTTATTACCAAATATTAGTTGAATTTAACTTACAACATAATCTGAGGTAAAATTTATTAAGAATAACTGAAAAGCTAATCGAGCTGAGTACAATTAAAGTAATGTTTAAGTATAGGAGATTGGTTGGCACTAAATTTAGAGCAGAGCAGTTAATAATTCAAAAGAAGAAGACAAAAATAAATAAATAAATAAATAAATAAATTAGAGAATAAATCAATAAATGAATAAATATATACCAGTTGAAAACTCATGAACAGTAAGACTGTAAGATGTCAATCTTGACTTTGTTTTCAACGTTTTAAGGGGGAGATGTTTGATGCTTTCATCAAGGTGATTCCAAGCTTTTACAGTTGCAAAGCGAAAGTTGAATTTACCATACTTTGTTTTGATTCCATTGATGTAATAGGTTGATTTAGAAGCAAGCCTGGTATTGTATGAGTGTATAGATGCTATACTGTTTGAAAAATATTTCAAAGGAAGATGGAAGAAGATTATAGTGATAGTGATGTATGAGGAGTGCATTGTGAATGGTAACAAGATCAGTTAATTTAAGAATCTTTAATTCCTTAAAAAGAGGCTCAGAGTGTTCATCTGGTTCCGAAAACGTTATAGTACGTATTGCTCTCTTTTGAAGAATTACTAGAGGTCTGAGAGTAGAACTATAAGTATTGCCCCAAACTGATAGACCGTAGGTGAGGAAGGGGTAAATAAGTGAATAATATAATTGAAGTAATATGTTTCTGTTTACATAATATCTAATTTTAGATACTACTCCAATACCTCTTGAAATCTTCCTGCTCAATTCGTGTAAATATGGTTTCCAGTTCACATTAGAATCAAAAATGAGTCCTAAATATTTAACTTGATTATCAGATTTAACAGACATATTGGAGATACTAAGATTCAACTTATGAGCTATTCTTCTTTCCGGAGAATGGAATACCACAAAGCTAGTTTTTTCATAATTTAAAGTGCTATTACGATCAGAAAATTACTCGTCCTTTTTCTTCAAATTTCGAAAGTGTGTTTGCTTAACAACCGACTCGCGAAATTTCAAGCTTTAATTTGGAGAAGTCATTTTTTTATTTTGACAGAAATATTCTATTTAGTGATCCGCCATTACTAACTTCAAAATCTCGAGAGAACTGGATCCACAACAAAATGACGTAGAAAGCTCACTAGAGTAAGAATGCAGTGTGTGTAAGCCCGGCTGATTTAGTATGCAGCACGGGAATTTTGAGTTTTCAGATTCTCAAACTCGTGTTTTGCATACCTAATAAGCTGCATTCACACACTGCAATTTTAAACCAGTGAGAAAATGACGTCATTTTATCCTGGATCCAGCTCTCCGTGGCCTAATCGGTCAGTTACGAACGTGAGTACTGCCAGACCCTTAAATTAAAGTAAACAGTCTTCAAATTAAAGGTTGAAATTTCGCGAGTCGGGTGTTAAGCAAACACACTTTCGAAATTTGGAAAAAAAGACAAGTGATTTTCTGATTGTAGTAGCACTTTAAAGATAATTTGTTAGCATATAACCACTGGCTCACTTTTTCTAGATCTACATTTAACTTGGTTTCTAAATTTAGAATGTTGGGATTATTAAGAAACAAGTTTGTATCATCAGCAAAAAGGTGAAATTCTAAGATATTGGAGCATTTAGGGATATCGTTTATATATAAAAGAAAAAGAGGTGGGCCAAGCACAGACCCCTGTGATGCTCCACATGAAACAGTTAGGTAAACAGAATCAGTGCCAAAAAAAGAGACAAACTATCTTCTGTTATGTAAGTAAGATGCAAACCAATCATTTGCAACACCTCGTATGCCATAATACTCCAACTTGGTTAACAAATTTTATGGTCAACAGTATCAAAAGCTTTACATAGATCTAAGAAGATGCCAGAAGAGTAAGTGGCATTATCAATTGATCTTTGTAACTTATCAGTCAAGAGGAGAAAAGCATGGGTGGTTGAATGCTTTGATATAAAGCCAAACTGGTTATTGTGTAGAATTGAAAATTTCTCAAGAAAACTGACAATTCTATTGTACGTTAATTTTTCAATTAATTTATTAAATAAGGAAGCAGGGAAATAGGTCTATAGTTGGAGACTAATCAACTAGACCCCTTTTTTGCGAATTGGAACGACTCTGGAGACTTTAAATTGATCAGGCATCATACCAGTAGAAAATGAGCAATTAAATAGCAGCTACAGAGGAATTGATGAAACACCTTTTAAAGTCTTAAGAAAGGAGATTGAAATATTAAATGGGCCACAAGCCTTGGTTGAATGTAGGGACATAATTATATTCACAATCTGAGTTGAATTAGTAGGTGATAAGAAAAAATTAGAGGCCTGGGGTTTATCTAAATAATACTAAAATGGTAGATTTGGTTTTCTCCAATATTACAGAAAAAAAATTATTCAATTGATCAGCCATAGCTTTTTCATTTGTAATCTCTTGTTCATTAATAATTAACTTGCTGGGCGAGCTGGAACTTTTGACTTTAAACATATAACTTGCTTTATTTCTTTCCAAATTTCTTTGTTTTTGCCTTCTTGATTACGCAATATTGTTTTTAATAATTGATTTTACTTAGTTTAAGTAGATGATTTAATTTGTTTCGATAGCACGTAAATTTGGTATGGCTGTAACATGTACGTGTTTTCAGGTAGTGCCTATACAACCTATTTTTATTAGTAATGGACGCTTTTAATCCCTGAATAATCCAGGGCTTTCTCTGAAGTCTAGATTCCTATCGAGTGAATGGCAAACCTGGTGAGGTGATTTAACAAGTTTGTCTTGTGAGGTTTGCGCATGATTTGCTTCTTCTCATAATTATGAAAGCATGGCACTATTTATTTTTTTACATATTCTGCCAGAAGTGAGGATGATATGTTGTCAATAGCAAACTCGATTTGTTACTCGATAAAGAGCGTGTACAGTATGTTCAACTCTTGTGAAACTAAGCAATGTTTGGCATAAATTACTTAGTCGTTCTTTACAAGTCGTCTTCTAGGAAAACTTTTCTCTGAGATAATCGTTCGATTTTCCGAAAGTTTTAACAGTTTTGTCTGTAAGAATAAATTCTTAGCTAACTTTTCCTGTTTTCCGCTCCTTAAGCCACGCACGCTTTATGCAAAAGGGATCTCAGCTCTTCTCTCAACCCTATATTTGAATGCAAACTCAAGATGAGAAGTCCATGGGACAGCTCTACCATCGAACAACAACAATGGAAGTTCGGAGCGCTTTATTTTCAACACGCGACTAATGAATGTTTTCGGACAACACGTTTCTTGAGACATTATTGCTTTTATTAGCAAATACAAAAATGATTCAAATACACCGAGCGGATTTAAAATGAATAAAAATACATTTATTGACAACGAAAGCTCCAAGAACTACGAAATGTTTAGCACAAAGTATCAGTAAATAAGGATGCAATCAATCGTCTTCGTTACCTTGAGAGTATCAAACAAGACTCACGTCCCCTTAACAAAGTAACAAACTCCAATAGAAAAACACGCTAGATATTGGTTTGAAATACATTTTTATTGAGAGCAAAACCACAGTATAACAGTCGAAGTAGGTCTAGTCTTCATCTTGTGGAATGGGTTGCTTCACAAACAATCGATTAAGCAAGAATTTTCGCTTATCGATGGCTAGTTCTGTCGATTCTAGCCAATCGAATCCATCCGTATCTTTAAGATCTTTTTGGTTTCCATCACTTTTTGGAAGGTGTAATCTTTCTTCATCGCTCGTATCCACTGCAGGTACTCTAACAGCACTTTTCTCAGTTCTTTTCTGTAGAGAGGAAGGACAGCGTTCTGCGCTTTAAGGTCAGGGGCATCCAACGAGAGACATCAACCAAAAACAGTAGAAAGGCATTTTTAAGTGCCTCATGGTGTTTGAAGTCTGTTTAAGGAGATGTTTTCATAAGCTAGAAGAAGTTCATCTGTTCGGATTCCCTGTCTGAAAGTTTAATTGCCCGAAAATGTTATAGAACAAAATCTTCTTTTGAGAAAATGCCAGCTGAAATGAACTTTCCACGAGCTTTCCAGGGAACTATTGTCTCTTTCCAAAAATACTAGCTCACGTTTTTGACTGCAAAAAACAGCAATTACGACCTTTGCGAAAACCTCAAGGGCTATGATTTCCCAATTTGGAATCTTTTAGGTCACGTTTTAGTAACGAAAATCCGAGTGTACTCTTTAATCAACGCCGAAAACCCAAGGCGAATTACCTTCCACCAAACAGATATCTACCGAAACTTGTCGTTGGGTGCGTCCGTTCCTTTCTAACCTTAGCGATCGCATGAAAGCATTGAGCTGCACCTCATGGCGTTCCTGAGCTTCATCTAATATGCGCAACCAAGGGTTTTTAAGCAAAATAGTATTTTGTTCCAATTTTTTTTACTGTCGTCATTTACGTTGATTTGTTATACGATTTTCATTCCACTTGTTCCATTTGACGACGAAAATGAATCCATCAAAATCGTTTCAAATGACCAAAGAAACGTTTCGTCAAAGCTCTGTTTCGAAGCGGAAACCAAAGGGAAAAAGCTTACTCCTTTTACTCTTAATTTTGCCCTTGAAAATCGTCAACTCGAATTTTCTGTGTTGCTCACAAACAGGAGCTGTTGGTATTGGCCAAACCAATCTTCTTTAATATTTTGTAATATTTCTCACCTGACAGCAAGTTTTTTTAGCACTGAAAGTCCGATCCTGCTGTACGCTGTTTTCAACCAAACCACCCTCGTCAGCACTTTACTTAAATCGGCCAAAGCCTTTCCGAAAGAATTAAGAGTCAACCAAGAAACCTGTGTGCTCTTTTCATTTCGGGATACGCCTCTTACTTTAACGTTAACGTTTGCAACGCCCTAGGCCTAACCCTATCCCTAACTCTTAACCCTAACCCTAAACCTAACTCTTAACCCTAAGTCAGAACAAGAATGTTGTGCACTGTTTACTAGCTAAGGAAGCTTCTTGAGTACTATCAGTAAGCAAAACACTGGTAATAAGCGCTGCATTTAAAAAAATTAGTCATTTCCAAGTCGGATGGGCATCTTGTGTGCTGTTTATAAGTCAAAAAGGCACATTGCGCATCCTAATTCAACATGGACGTTCCTGTTGTCATAATTCATTTACGAATATTTGGAGCTTTGTTTTTAAGTAAAGAATACCCTTGGGCATTGCTTGATGAATGTTAATAAGGAAGACTTATGAAGGGTTTGGTGGAAAACTATGCTTATTGGATTTTAAGGTGAACGCGTTTTTTGGCCCGCGTTTTCTCGAAGACTAAGCGCAAAGCAGCGAAAAAGAATGCAAGGCAATGTTTACCACATAAAAACAAGTATGTATGCAAAAAAACTCGCAAAGATCCACTTAGCATAGTTTTCCACCAAGCCCTTCATTTATTTGTTTGGTTTTGAACGACTAGTAGATTTATACTAAAACAATTAGATTGTTTGCTCTCGATTGCTATCCGTGATAGCTGATTCAAGCTGCGTCCTCATCAGCTATCACCCGATAGAAATAACGAGCTCATAATCTAATAATTACATTGTGAGCTCAACAATTATTTAACAATCATTGTTAAATAGAAAAGCATGGGGATCGAGAGGCAGAGTTTCTGGCCTGCATTACTTTCAACCAAACGTTATTGTAGGGGCAGGGCATGTTTTCCCCTCAAACCCCTCACCTTGACCAAACCTTGTAATACACCTGTATTCACCTTCTAAATTCTACCCTTGAAGTAATTGTGTAGCTAAGCATATACACACCTTCTGCACTGAAGCTTCCCTTGAGGTAATGTGTGTGTGTTTTTGTTGTTGTTGTTCTTTTGTTTTTTCCGAATAGACGAGCTTGTTTCCCTTATGAGGTAGATTTTGCTCTTTAGTTAAGGTAGGGTACAGCATAAACAACAGGTGAGGAAGTCAATCTGGCTTCCATGGCAATGGAAAAACATTTCTGTCAATTGGATATCACTCCTTTTAATTACAAGACTTTTTCTCAAAATGGCTCTCTTACTAGTAACAAAGACCCATACAAGTAGCTTTTCTTCTATAAAATGACTTGTTTAAGTTTCATGTCCATCACAGCTCTAAAAGAAGATATAGCTTTCAAGTAAACCTTGGTAGCAACGAGCAGGTGGTTAAATTCAATCATGGATATCACATCACAGGTAGCTTTGGGGCATATCATTCGAATTTTCTTTCGCCTCTCCGTTGGTATTCAAGCTGTTCAGAGATGTTAGCGTTTCGAAAATTTGTGTCTAAGCATGAAATTAAATTGAAAACTAAACGTTGTTTTGAATGTTTATTCCCGTCTTCAGTAAGCCAGCTATGTTTTGAATTACATAGTCAACTACCATGCAACAGTTACACAAAATTATCGAAAGGAGTGTCAGTTATCACGCAGTCTCAGTTTCCATCTATTCCAAAAAATTCAGGAGCTGTTGATCGACAAGTCTGTTTTCATACACAAGCTGCATATTACTGGCAATATCAGGGGTTTTTGTTTAAGAAGAGAAAGTTTCAGTGCCTTTTCAAAGCAACTTCGGCGAATATTCCTACTAATGCGTATAAAAAATGAAAAATTAGCTGAGTGGCTGATCAGACAATTTAACAACTAACCAACATAATTATTTCTACCTATTAATTATATAATTTTAGTAACATTACCAGAAATCCGCGTCACGTTTATCAGAAGATAATTTATTCAGGCGTCACGCATGTATGAATTTCAACAGAAAACTTCAGATAAATTTACCGGTGGCAATGCTGCTTATTTCCCGCATGTCGCATATGAAAAATAAACCTTTATTGGAATATTCATGTTGTGTTTGAGACTGAAAAGGTTAAAAATCTTTGGATAATTTTTAATTTAAAATATTCGGTTACTGACCCCTATACAGTCACCATTTTAGTCACATTTTAGTAAAATTACTCACCTTTAATACAAATTTTGCAATGCATTTCCTCGCTAAAACAATTTTCCGCACGTTTGAGCAATATTACTACAAAATGATCTTTCCAAAATAGTCACTTTTAACCGGTTTTGTGAAGAATAAATTTAAACAAAATTACAACAAAAAAGAACAAAATGCGCAGCCAGTCGATGTTGAGAAAGATGACAAAGACGCATCCAAACCTGTCGCTCGGCATTTTAATCTCCCTAACCATTCCAAACAACACATGTCGATCTCCGGCCTTTCCCTACATCAAGGTACCACGGAAAGCCGCAAAAATCTCGAGCAAAAACTGATCTTTCAAATTGGCACTCTTAATCCCCACGGTATCAACGAGCGCTTTTCATTCAATTAATTTATTCCTGTTTTTCACGTTACCATGTTACCACCAATAGCGTAGCTCCATTTTCTGTATATAAACCATACACAACCCACAATTCCTCGATTCGCTCCGACGAAGGGCTAACGCTCGAAACGTCAGCTAATCGAATCCCTGTACGGTGGTCAATTTACCTTATCAACTCCGTTGATAAACCAAATTTTCGTGTTTCACTTTCCCACCGACGCAGCACCACAGTTTCTTTAGAAACTAATCCCCTTTATTCATTTGATGTTAGGCTTCATTGAGCAAAGCATTCCCCTAAGACTGGTCGAAGGCCAGAAATAAAGTTAGAGTTTCTCTTCGTTCTCAATACTCGCTAGCCATTATTGACATTATTCAGAAACCAAGCCTTTTTTGTATGGTGTAAAGAATTACTTTAATTTAGTCGCTCTCGGCGCCTTCGCTCAAAAGCCGCCATCTTGGAAACTCGCGTGTCTAGCGTGCAATCGCGCGGGAGCAAAGTGTCGCCGATTTTTGGTAATAAACAGTCAATAGATTTACCCTTACGTGTTAACTGAGTTTACTAGGGAATCATGTAAAATACAATTTCTTCACCATCACTTTTCGTACCTCGTCCTTACAGCATTTCAGCACAGAAGGAAGGATAAAAAGTAATATAAAGCTTTTCTAAAGACGTTTTCAGGTACTATCTTTCCGATAAGGACCCTGTCATGTACTGCCAATGGAAAAAAAAAAGAAAGAAAGAAAAACATTGCCACCGCATAATATTTTCGCGTCGATACTAAAATTATCGTTGGACTACTGTTGTTATTCTTCTTTATGCTTTTTTATTTAATTTTCTTTTTAAACTATACAATAATTTTGTTCTTCAGTTTAAGTTTTCTTTATCGCCAAAGGAAGTGCCAACCGGTAAACTTTCTCAGTTTCTTTTAGCTCACAACCCGCCCCGTGAGTCACCTTCATTTCTTGATTAACTTCTTCGACACATTGGTAAAAAAAATATCAATGTTAAATAGCAATAAAGACCAATTATGAGAAAAGTGATGAAGCCATATTGGTATTGTCGCATTGTTTATCTTATTTCCATCACTGCCTTAAATTCTATCCGTTCATGCAAGCTTTATCCCTTTCAAAACTTCAAAACGTTCGGTGAATTTTACCCGTACATCCATACTTTGAAACAAAAAAGGTTTTGACACTTCTCCAAGCGTAATATGAAGCTTGAGAAACATCCACTTAACTGTTTCCGGAAAGTTTATTCAGACCTTTGACAGTTGCATGTTTGTTAATTATTCGTTCGGTGAAAGTATCAAGGCGCCGCAAACAGGGTGGATCATAGTTATTAAAATTTAAATCATTCTTTAGCTTAATATAATCATCAATTTAAAAACACAAAAATGCCTAAACTGCAGTCTTCAACAGGTGAAATAATGAAAGAGGTGATAAAAAATTCTAAACTTTAGTGTGATGAAAAGAATACAGCAGAATAAAATAATGGTAGTAGACTTGTAGAATGTATTCTCAAGTTGCCTATCACAAAATAAAGTGCTACCTGTAAGGCTTAGTATTTGCGGTTGTTAAGTTCACAGCCGCGCTGCGATTCATCTTCATTTAATTAACATCTTCGACAAACCAGCAAAATTAAGAAATGTTAAAAAGTTACGAAAACAATTTTTGACAAAACGGATTAATTTACCCTGGCTTACCATTCATTGCAACAATAATGAAACAATAATAATTCACAAAGGTTTCCATCATGATGTTCTAACTTTTATTTACTTTCTAAATTTTCTATAAAATTCTCAAATAAAAAAATCTCTCCCTCCATTTAAGTTTCTTCCTTTCAAAATTTCAGAATGTTAAATTCTATCCACACTACCCTACGTAACACCCACTTTCCTCAAATTTTGTGGAGCTTCGACAGGTGGCTGTTCATAACTCATGCGGTTTACCGAATTAACTTATAGCAAAAGTGTCATTGTTGTGGCAACTGCGGTTTATTTCATGCCTGTAATCTAATCTCTAATCATTAGAACCCTAGGTTTAATGTATTTCCGTATCATGTTCCCTATATTGAAATACCGACTACTGCCTCACAATTTTCTTTGGCAAGACACTTGCGTTACTGACTTCTAGAGGCAATCTATCCTCACAATTTTGCTGAGAGAAGATACTTTTCTCCTAGACCCAGCTCTTTACGACAATAAATCGAAAGGATTTCAGGGCGTCACAAGAACATTTTATATTCCATTTTCGAACAAAACAAACTTCAGTGGAAGTGAAGAGTTTCTTGAAGAGGTTTGCAGAAGAAGATGGCCTCCTTAAGCTTCTCAGTGTATCTGAAATTATTTCTTGTTTCAGTTTCGATCATCGCCTCATGTTCAGCCGTTCAATTTCCTGAAGGTAAAATACTTTGTTTTGTTTTCATTAACTTGATTCCGCTTGCTATCCTTTTAAAAGCTTGGGATGTCAATAAAATGCCTGCCTGTTAGTGACACGAGTGTTTTGTTTACTTTCTTCCTCAAAACAGTCTCTCTCTTTTATTTCAGTGATTGAAGTTAACAAAGCTATAAACCGCGGACGTCCAACTCATGGTTTGGGATATGCCGGTTTCAAGAAGGACGCATTCTCTTATTTGAATATCACCTGCCTTGGTGATAATCTTCTTGATAATACAGGCGAATGTGGGCTTGCCTGCTTGAACAACCCATCATGTTTCTCTTTCAACGTGGCTGCCTTCCCAGATGTCAATGAAAAGCTTTTTTGTGAGCTCCTGCCATCTGATAAGTATAACAACTCAGAAAAGTTACTTCCCAGTCAAGGCCATCACCACTTCAGCATCGCGGTAAGTTAACTTTCTAATACATTTATCATATCATTTGAGAGAAGAGAAAACTTTAGTTTGAAACATCGATGCCTTTTAGAAAATTAAGCTAATGTACTCGCTAACAGCGAAAAACGTTTATATCTTTTACTATGGGTGTAATACTAATACTGAAGTTAATGAAGACTTGGTATCTAGGGAAAAACAAAACCAGAACCTTAATTAGCGAGATTTTGCAAAAGCCTCTAAAAATAAGCTTGAATTTTCAAGCCGCCTGCAAATCACCAGTGTTTTAAGATTTCAGGGGATCTTCAAGATTCTCAAAGATGCAAACAATGAGTAACTGAATGATGGCAAGTGAAAACGCCCGAGTAAATGAAGCTACGCTTATGCTGTATGATCAGAGATAATATATAGATTTAGCAAAGCCTAAACTGGAGCTCCACGATTATTCATGATTTTTCTACTGGTATTGAGCAGCTTTGCATAGCTTTCTTTGCGCCAATATTTTATGTTTAGAGCAATCAACAAGAATTGACCGCGGTTCAGAAACCTCAAAACATTAAAACATTACAAGAAAACAATAGAAGACGCGTATGTTTGTTCGAAAACAAATTTAACAATCAAACACCAATAAAAAATTTTCATCCAACATCGTGTTTGAACGTTTAGCCACCTCTCTTAACATTACATTTATTCTTAAATGGCTTTCCATGTTTTATCTAGAACAAACATTTTGATCCAACATTTCGCATTACGAAGAAATGTTTGATCGTTTAGCCACCCCGACCAACAAAACGTGCACAGCCGGTAAAAAACAACCAAATGAACCACCTTAAGTCGAAATTTCAGCGATAATACGCAAAATTTCGTTCTGTGGACTCACTATGTCTAGTGTTTGGTCAAACATTGTTTGTACGTTTAGCCACCCAGCGTTATGTTTGACAACTGACAATGTTGAATGAAAATGTGTGATCTTTCAGCCGGAGCTCTAATCCTTAGTTTTACGAGGACTCATTGCGATTACGTGTTAATAAGATAAGGGTAAAGTTTGTTAAGGCCGTTGAGGCACCGAGGTCGAAAAACATGCAGTCAGCCAAGCATAGTAAAAACACTCGTTCGCTTGCAAAGAAAACAACGGAATAAAACGAACAAACAATTCAACTACTTCTTTGCGCCCAAAACGAGTACAGATGATTGTTCCAGTCGAGAGAAAAATACAATTTTCATTCCTGAACAAAAGTAACAACGATTAAAGCAAATCAAGCTTTAATTTATTTAATTTACCTCACTGTCCTGTGTTGTAGAGGTTTCTACCACTTGAAAATACGTAACCTTCAGTAAAGTAAAAACAAGCATCCGCAAAAATAGCAAACGGTTTATCCAAAGAAAGAGTTTCTTCCACTGACTTTGAGCTACTCGTTCCTCCCATTAATACCGGTAAACTGTTAAGTGACATTTCTTGGTGAGATGCAAGATGCAGCGGTAAAGTGAAAGCTCCTGAAGCATTGAATTATTTTGTTTTCAACCAGACAACCGATCCAAGTTTGAAGCTTTTCCTGAGTGAAATATTTCGTTCTTCCTTTTATCAATTGAAAATTTACCTTCCGGAGTATCTTTTGACAAGTTCTTGATTTTTATGCTTTTTACGCGAATTTAAAGGCAAACTTCTGTCGAGGAAGATGAAGTTGTTTTGCTTAAAATAAAGAAACCAACTGAATTTGAAATTACGAGCCGCAGAAAGCGCACGAAAAATTGTCTCGATTTGGCTTGAGTGTCCCACACCTGGCTTGAGCCTGCGATCCAATCGAAAGCAAGTACCAGGTTAGCGGTCAACTTCAAAAAAACAGCTGGCCTTGATAAGGTCTTAACATGAGCCCGCGATATGGTCATGAGACATTGGTCAGCGGATACCTTGTTTTGACAGGTGTCAGTTGGCTATAAGATGGATGTCCAGTATGAAAGACGTACGCTGTAAACGAGCTGGTCAACTGGGCCAGGTGGAGTAAGGCCACCATGTTGGATTATTATGATTATTATTAGGAAATTGTTAATTACTGGGCGACTCCTTCGTCGTCGTCGTCGTCGTCGTCGTACGGTCGCGCCCAAGAGCAATACCGCTAGTCATGATTACCATGCAGTTGCAAAGCAGTTGACGGGTTTCTATAGGTATGGTGCTTGACGGCCCATCGGGCCGCCGGAGCTCCGCTATCAATGAAGATAACGGCTGCTCCAGTTAGCTGATTAATAATTACAAACTCGTTTCTAAATGGAAGGATACACTCCAAGGAAGATTCCACACCGTTTGATCGCGGTTTTTATCTCCAAATTGAAAACAAGTTATTTCCTCTACGCTACGGTAAGGTGTCAGTAAGGTGTCAGGCGGTACAGTAATGTGTCAGTTCTCAAGTTACCACAGTGATGACGCATTTAGCTGTCGATAAGAGTACAGACAACGCTAAATCACATTCGCTTTGATTTTTTTTACCACAAAACAGGCCCGTAAGGAGTGGGTGCGACGGGGGTGCCCCCCCTCCCCTTCCTCCTCCCCCAACCGGCCGTGAAATTCCATTCACTAGATACCGGCGATTAGAAAAAAAGTAAGCTATTAAAAAAGGCAAAAGCAAAGTAACTGTAGTACTTTCGTCCTAGCACGCTTGTTGAGTAGTTTGAAATGAAACCCAATATATTTAACCGTTTTCATTTTATGTTCGCCATGAGATCCCCTGCTATGTCGATACTGTTAATTTGTTGGAAGACTATTTCGGATACAGGTCGAAGCCAAAACAGGAAAGACCCAATCCCGCTGCAAAAGCTTGTATCTAAATCTTTACGTCCACTTATAGATTTCTTGTACGATTCTAGCCACCAGCTGCGTATGTGAAAGTAGTGCAAGTGCTCTATAAGAGTGAGCTTTAAGAGCTATGGGATTACGTTACTACTATAATATTGCTATATTATAAGCTATGCATTAGATTACTACATTATCAGCCAAAATATACAGTTATCATGTAGTTGCAATTTAAAAACAATAAAGTTAAATTAAAAAAACACATAATAATCTAGTACAGGCGAAGCAACTGGAAAGTAGAGAGGAGAGAATTGTGATGAATGTTATCGCTTGAGAAAGGAATCGAAGACACATTTTGGTGGGCCAAGATTGAGCAGGGAATGTACTGGCAAGGCTTAGTTCGAACCAACCAACCGGAAGGACCGGATGAGGGGCCTCGGCACATGTTGCCAGACCGGAACTGGGGGGGAGGTGCCTCATGCTTCTGCTGCAAGGCGGGCATGGTGGCTGGCACAATGTCCTGTGGTCAGGTTAAAGACTATGCGTAACCATAGAAAACTAGCAATAACTGGGAGGGTGGGAGGGATAACCTACTTGTGAGGGAATATTCATGGATCTGTTGAGAACTTGGGACGAATATATCTCAGATGATTTTTACTCGTTATGGATTGAAATGAAGCGTCCTTCCAACTCAAACTGCAGATTGCATGAGTGCAAAATCTTAAGATTCACTTGCGAGCCATGGAATACTAGACGAAACGATTTCAGATAATTGACCATGTCTAGATGCAAAATCCTGTCAACTATTCCCTTCCATTTAATTTTTCCACACAACCAGCTCTCCCAGATCCCCTGATCAAGCAAACATGATGGGAAAAAGGTTAAAGTGGTGTTAAGATGCCTTCGTAGCTCTCTTCTCTAGTCGGGATAACCGGTCTCTCTCATCAAGTGAGTTGTTAATGCTCTAAAGACTGCAAACCCGGATACTACCTGTCATATTGATGGAAACCTTGTACTCAGAAAGGATGACTGAAGAGGTTGCGAAGAAACAAAGAAGAGTTTACAAATTAAACCAGAAGCAAAACTGTAACCATCGGCATCAAGTACAGGAACTTGTAAATTATTATGGATCAGGAATCAGGGTGAACCCAACCTCTAATTAAGGTCTTACCCCATTGAAACAGAGAATGCACACTACGTCGTAACCGATCTAGCTCGCTCGCTGAAAGCCACTCTATCCATGTCATGGAAGATATAGCCAGGGTACCTTCAGTAATGTTCTCAGTGATGGCTCAGCCGAGAACAAACAACAAGTAGTTTTCAATTGCCCCGTTTTTTGTTTTTGTTTTTGTTCTGTTGTTTTTGTTGTTTTGTTTTGTTTTTGTTTTCTTGTTTTCTTGTTTTCTTGTTTTCTTGTTTTCTTGTTTTCTTGTTTTCTTGTTTTCTTTGTTTTCTTGTTTGTTTGTTTGTTTGTTTGTTTGTTTTGTTTGTTTGTTTTTTTTTATCAGCCTCTTCAAAAAACTAGACTGTAATTTGCAGAATATCAGCATCGATAAACAAATACGTTTGGAAATACTTGCCAGACCTATTTACCAGCTTGACTTGTAGAGCAGTTATCATGGTATTCCCCTTCTGGCTTAGGCCTGTTTGCTCCTCAAAGACATTACAAAATTTTCGGTAGAAGTCAGTTCAAGCCGTAGACCTATCCCTTGACATTTTTTTCCTCAAATTAAGTAGGAAACTGACGTTGCATGCATGATATTAAAAGGGCACAGTAAACTGATTTAGCGGCTAAAAATCAAACTCCTTTCAGTTTCCATTCAGATGGACCGACCCATGAAGACGGTCAACCAGCCGGCTTCTTACAGTAACACGTTCTAAAGCCTCTGGGAGTATTCTAAAATGGCCCAATTCCGGCAAAAAGGTTTACTTTTCCCTGAATTTGTGCCAACTTTGCCTTATTCAACAATCCGGCATAAATCTTTTGCATATATGAAAGCGATTTTGCCATATAAAAACTTTTTTTTGCAGTATTTCTCAAATGGAGAACATATTTTGCCAGCAATTCAGGTGATATTGCAGTATTTTGATACGAAATGACTTTTGGTGGATTTTGCTGCTCTCCATTCAATTTTGTTCAACTGGTAATCAAATTTCGAAGTTGTGACGGTGGAAATTTCCAAAGTCATTTTCGCAGAACTGCAAAGTGACCACTGAAATTTCCAACGTCATTTTAGCAGAACTACAAACTGACCATGGAAATTTCCAACGTCATTTTTACAGAACTACAAAGAGACCATGGAAAGTTCTAACGCAAATTTAGCAGAACTACAAAGTGACCGTGGAAATTTCTAACGTTATTTTAGCAGAACTACAAAGTGACGATGGAAATTTCTAACGTCATTCTTACAGAACTACAAAGTGACCATGGAAAATTCCAACGCCCTAAAGATATGGACAAGCCATTCTAATTTCCAGGTCCTCTTTGTAGAATGTTCCCAGGGACATTCCTTGATACAAGATAATCGATAAGCCATCCAATGAAATACCTCTCATAAAAAAAAATAAAAATAAAATTAAAAAAAAATGCATTCTGTTTGCATTCTATGTCCCTGAGCCGGTGGAAATGAAATAAAAAACCGACTGAATATGAATTTCAAGATGCAATCCTTAGGGCTGTCTTACGTATTCTTTTAAACAAATTAGTTTTTGCCGGCGAGTATGACATCTAACGTTTCTACGACTTCGTTTAGTTTCTTTGCGCGATCAATCTTCTTCTTATTCCTCGAATCCTTTCTTGGTTTCTATCAACCACAATGCAATTATAACTGGGAGCAAATTCAATACAGGCCGTTGCCTGACCAAAAAAAAGGTAATGTAATTAATCATCTTCATTGTTATATTTCTGTTTTCACATTTATGCTCATTGCTTCTATTTCAGTAGCCCGAGTAAAATCTTAAAATAATGCGTTTTGAATTGCAGTTGTATCCGAGTTTAAAATGGCTAATACAGTTTATGCGAGAGAAACCCCGTGAATAAAGACTGACTCTTATACTATTCAAAAGGAAACTGATCCATGTAAGATTTTCGCCTCAAGAAGTTGTGTGATGTGGCACGCCTCTACAGTGAGAATAAAATCAACTCAGGGAATTTTCTGTCAACCAAAAAATTACGATCACGATGTCAACACTGTCACGATGGTACCTACTTGATGATGTGTAGAAATAGATTTAACTCTTCGTGAGAGTAATCTTTCTTAATCGGTGCTCGGGATCAAACTAGAATCAAATTATAAGTTTACAGAGCTCTTGTTTATGGCTTGTTCATAAAAAGCACATTAGTGAACACCTTCTGAAGCCGTTTTACATTGAGTTTGCTTTTCATTACGAATGGTTAACAAGAAACTGCCTCTGATGAAAATCAGTTATGGTGTGTGTATGTGAAATTTATCTCGTTACTGCCGTGTCCACCAATAAAAAACCACCATCATAACTAAATTACCACCTACTTCATCTCCAATTATCCGCGCGCACGTTTTCCTCCATTCAGATGATTTCTCTCCTCTAAAGGATGCCTTTAACATTTGATTGCAAAGAACAACCTGTCTGCCAAAGGACAACCGTCTGCCAATACATTATTTTGTCTAATTCAAAGCTGTTATCTGCAAAGTAACTGATACCATCTACAATTTCTTTGTAGTCAAAGTGTAGCAGTTGGCCTTGTGAGAACAATGGCAAGTGTATGTCACTCTACGAGGAGAACAGCTATGTATGCGTTTGCGAAGATGGATTCACTGGGAAAAACTGCGAAACAGGTAAGAAACTTTTTGTTGGACACATTGGCGACGGACTAATTTAAACTAACTAACTAACTAACTAACTACCAAAGTAACTAAACAATGATACATATTATACATATAATAGTATATTATATATGAATAAGTCTGTTCTATTGAAGAAAACATGGCTTGTTTGAGATTCAGTTAACTCAGTATTAACGATAGTTTATGTTGCAGACGTAAACGATTGCGATAGCAACTCGTGTTTGAAGAACCTGCTGGCAAGCTCTCTTTTGGGTCTCACGCGAGATTTATTTCGTGCGCAAGTCGTGCGAGTGGCGAGCGAAGCAAGCGGTGATTCTCGCTTCGCCCGCCACTCGCGCCCAAAACAAATTTCGTGTGAGGGCCCAGTAAAGAGCTTGCTCGCAGGCTAGTGTTTGAACAGTGGTCCTTTCCGCTTTGTTAACTCCAATGTTTACCACGGTCATTCCTTAAATGTTTATTAACAACTCGGAAAGAATCCAATTACTGCAAACCTGCTTTTCAAAATTTGTTGCTATTGTTACACCAATTTCTTGTAAGGGAGACGCTCCACTTAAATTAAATTATCCAGTGGAAAACAAAACAAAACAAAACCAACGAAACAACAAAACAAAGGGAAACAACCTCTTGAAAACTCCCAAAGCTACATGGTACTCGCTAAGATGTTAAATTTAACTTGGGAGAGTTTAATCGCTCATTGCATTTTGAAAATGTAATGAACGATTAAGCCCTCCTAAGTTTAATCTCCTCTTCTTGTTTGAATATACAGTCAACTCTCTCGTAGGCGACCACCTTAGGTGCACAACAAAGTAGTCGCTTATGGGAGGTGCTCACTTCCGGGAAAAATCATCAAAATAAGCCCAATACTGGATTGACTGATTAATTACATAAAGATATTACCTTATCAGCTAAAGTTATGCAAATATAAACTAAGTTTTTTTTTCACATGCAACGATTTTCGGGAAAACTACAATATAATGTACTTTGATTCTTCTCCTGTAACATTTTGCAACAGATGACTGTAAGAATTTCTGTTTACCTCAAAATCTAATTATAGCCATCTTCTTTGTATGTAAACTATTATCATCTGTAATCAGTCCGTTAAGCGTTATTTAAAACTGAACTTTTCTCACTTCTGAGTAAAGATTTTCTAACGATCATACGTGATCATTTTGGGTGGTCGCTTACCGGAAACAGAAAACAAAAGAATATGTCTAAAACGTGGTCAGTCGTGGTCGCTTAAGAAATTTGAGTAGTGGTCGCTTACGAAAGACCACTTGAAGCAGTATTTCACTGAAAAACAAAAAAGGTTATTTGCAAAGTGGTCGTTTACAGAAGGTGGTTGCTAACGAGAAATGAGAGAGTTGACTGTAGTTAGAGTTTTGAATAGGATGCGACTAAAGAAGATTGTCGTTGCTTACCATTTACCAAAAAAAAAAAAATCCGGAAATTTCGGTTGAAATGTAAATGGAAAGCCTATTGTGATCTTCCCAAACGGAAAATTTCCGGGTAAAACGGAATTTCTTGAATGGTAGTATTAAATTTCCAAACGGAAATGTTCATTCTATTTGCTCATTTCTACCAGTTCCAGGCCTTTCGGTATGGATCGCTCGTAAACCTGAGTGTTGAGAATGTTAGTGTAAATAGAACACGCAAGTCCCACGGAAATTTTCATTTGAGTGATTCATGCATACCATTTACTACAACCGTCGACCAACCATTTTTTTTTTTTTTTTGCGTTCACAACTGCTAGGATCTGATTCTTCATTTGATTTCATCTCCCCGCAGTTTATATATGATTTATTTCATATAACACATGAACCCACAATTGACCTCCTCTCAACGTCAGTGGCTTCATAGCTCAGTTAGTTAGAGCATCGCACCTGAATTTTTTCAGGCTTATTTTCGCAATTGCATCAATTGCGATCACATCTGCGAAGACCATTCATCATTGAATTTATTTTATATATCATTCACACTGTGCTGATTCAATAAGTGGAGATTCTGAGCCTGGATCGTCTGCTTGCGACTCTATCTCTAGATCCAACTGTTCCTCGTCAGGTATCTCGGCTCTACCAGTACTGCTCCCTGCGCGCAGGTGTCTGCAGTTTCTACGCACCACACTGAAGGGAGTCTGGATGATTAAGAAGCTTGTAAGTGCCATCCGAGTTGTTGAGAATCCGACATCAAGTTGTTGAAAATCCAACATCCGAGTTGTGAAAATCCGACATCCGAGTTGTTGAAAATCCGACATCCGAGTTGTGAAAATCCGACATCCGAGTTGTGAAAATGCAACGTCTGAGTTGTTGAAAATCCGCTGCACGTGGGCATCTTTCTCGCTACTAGTTCGCTCGAAAGTACGAGGATCCTTCCCTAATCGCAAGTCGAGTAACAAGCGACGAGTTACAGAGAAAAAGAAAACGAAACATCTTACTTTTAATATTTACAATTGTTCCATACACAGACAACTTCCTTGATAACTGAATTTTATATGCGTTTCATACAAGTTCATGATAATCGCAGCCGAACACGACACAAAACACATCACATTTGACGCCAAATTCTTCATTCCATTTTAAAACAGTGACTGTTGTAAAGACTCAACCACTTCGAAACAGGAGAGGTAACTGATTTAATTACTCTATCGAATGAATTCAACCTGCCCAGAAGGGATATGATTTATAATTAGCAGCGTGTTATGTCCCCTGTTTCGAAGCGGTGGAGTATATATCATATATTTATTAGATGCTTTGGCGTGTAGTATCGCGGCGTATTTTTACGAGTTGTGCTGTATTTGGACGAGCCCGTATTGCAAACAAAGAATTTATAGAAAGAACAACTTTTGGGGCGAAAGTGTGACAGGTTTTGCGTGACGCGAGCGAGATTTATCCAAATGTACCATATCGCAGAATATTTGTACTCGTCTCGTGCATTTTCTGTACCTTAACTAACAGAGTTGGATAATAAACTCAGGTGTAACAAACACATAGAAGAATGAACACCAATCAAGAAACCAAAAAACAATCCGAACGTTTAAGTCACCTATACCCAACCCAGGAAAACGAATCAATGAGAATGAACTGTTCCCACGGGAAGGCTTCTATTTTTAACCTTATTTATTACCTTATTTTTTACTTTTTACTTACTCGGATTTTCAACAACTCAGATGTCGGATTTTCAGCAACTCGGATGTCAGATTTTCACAACTCGGATGTTGGATTTTCAACAACTCGGATGTCGCATTTTAAACAACTCGGATATCGGATTTTCAACAACTTGATGTCGGATTCTCAACAACTCGGATGGCGCTTACAAGCTTCCGTAGGATGACTTATTACATAGGAGCAGGGATTCTCGTAGGCAGAAGGGTTCGAATTTCTCTTCCCATAAAAAGCTGACAAGGACTTACACCTGTGGCTATATGAGGTGTTTCTCTGTAAGCAAGAAAGAAAGGAAGAAAGGGATCATGCTACCTCGGTATCTTCTTGGCATTGCGAACTCCACTTTCTGCTTCTCCATTCGCTTGTGGATAATAAGGGTTAGTGGTGGTATGCTTGAAATCATACTCTTGGCTAAACTTTCGGCACTGATTTCAACAGAATTTTGGTCCATTGTCACCCATAATTTCGTCTGGTACTTCTCATCGGGCAAAGATATCCTTGAGCTTAGTAATCACAACATCACTGCTAGAACTGTACATATCAGCAATTTCGGGAAATCTTGAGTAATAGTCGATGAGCACTAGAAAATATTTCCCTTTATGTTCACACAAGTCTGAACCAAACTTCTTCCCCACTCTTTCTGAGAGAGGTGTGGTGATAAGTAGTTCTTTTCTTTGACTTGGTAAATTGTCTTAGCAAACTTCGCAGTTTGCAACTTTGTTTGGAATCTCACGTCTAATGCCAGGCCACCGAACTGTTCTCTACTACAGTAAAAATACAAAAGCGGTCAGAAAGGATACAGTCTCCATATATTATGTCAGTTTTCTGCCCATTGACCAGCCTGATACAAGACCAAGTTAAAGGTTGATATTCGCCGGGCTATGGGAACTGTATTCCTCTACAGGACGTGACAGACGGGTAATCTTCTATAAATAACAAATAATATTTGCATTAGCGGAGCAAGCGCTCGACGACAACTTCAAGGAATACCTTCGTTGAGGTTTGTTGAATGCTTTATCCCCCGGTGTAGACCCTCACGTTGGTTTGTTGTTTCCCAGTAGGTCATCACTCAATGTTCAAATTTTGCCGAAAGAAGGAGTCCTCACTTCTCCTTCTGGCTGTTCCCAGAAACTGAGTAACGACTTTCTTGAGGATGGTCCTTGGCGGGTTGTTCGCGAAACTTTTGCTTCGATAAACTTAGATCTGGTGTCGAAGCAGAAGTCGGTAGCTGACGTTTACTTCGTTCGGCATTATCAGATCTCTCTTCTTCCGTTTTATCCAGGCCAAGAGATTGCTGAAATTCTGAGTCAAGGCTACACAAGTTCCTAATTTTGGGAGTAGATAGTTTACACACGCGCTGCCAAACATCTGAGGATTTAACGAATCTTAAGCCAATGCTATTGCACAAAATAATCTCCGCTAGAACTTCACCTCGGCTGCCGTATCTGTTTCAAGGTCGGTACAGATTTAATGAAGATTTATTACCACTTTTCCCTTTCCATTTTTCGCGCCCAGGGGGTACTCCTTATAATGGTCTATATGGGAGGCTCCGCCCGAAAGGGGTACAATTTTCACGCCTCAGGTATATGAAAGGGTAGGGATTTCACGAGTCGAAGTATATGAAAGGGTAGGTAAATCTGTCGTTGAGATATTTAGAAGGGCCTTTCATTAAAATATTTCGAACAAGTATACCTTACGACTGTACTGTTTTTATATATTGAAGGCTACGTGAAAATGGCAAGGAGACTTCCTGTTTTAGGTAAACGAAAGGGGTTCCTTTTCTGTAAAAAATGTTATATAAAAGGGCAAGGGGTCGGACTTCGGGGCGGAGCCACCCATATTACATTCTTTTAGTTCCCACCACCCCCCCCCCTCCCCCCTCTTTTCCCCGGGAAAATAAGTGCCGCAATCTTGGCTCATTACATTAACAACTTCCCTTGGAGTTACGACGCGCGCCGTGAAAAATAGTTCTTACTTGACACGAAAATGTCAGCGTGTGTGTGCGTTCATTTCCTGTTATGTTTGTTGACGTTTTTCTTCGATTCTATTGGTTGGTTATTTGAGACACTGCAGATGACGACTTGTCACCTTCCGAGGGGCGGAAGTTAAAAAGAGGGGTGTTGCGTGCAGGCTTTCCTTTCCCCGCTCCAAACTTCTCGCGGCTGCACCGCTCGTGACTCGCAGCTTCGCCGCTCTCATGACTCTCGCCTCAACAAAAAACAGAAGAGCCCTCTCGCAGACTAAGGATCACATGAAGTAGCGTACTTTATCTGTCCCATCTTCCCAGTTGGAGCTCGGGGAACCGTTCCGGCTGCATCAACATAGACTTTGGCATGTGTCGGATGTCTCAGATAAATCTCCAAAGGGATTTTTTGAAAGGGTATCAGCAATTACTAGTTCCCTTCCAGGTACATGTTCCGTCTTCGCTTTAAATCTCACCATGCGCATAAGGAGGCGCTCAAGAAGATTCTGTCCAGGTCTTGATGATTAATCAGCGGTACCAACGGCTTATGATCGGTCATCATTTAAAATGACCCAAGACCGCAAAGGTAACATTCCCAAACCGATGCTAAGCACTCCTTTTCGACCTTGGCGTACCTCTTTTCAGAATTGGTGAGAGTACGCGAGGCAAACGCGACAGGACGTAATTGATTAAATGCTTCTGTAGAAGGACACCACCTAACCCGTAGCTGCTAGCATCTGCACTGAACGCTGTTGGTTTGTTTACATCGTAGAAGGCTAGGACAGGTGCTGTGGTTACCGTGGCTTTGACCATCTCAAAGGCTTCCTGTTAGCGATGGGACCAACTTACGGAACTTTCAGATTTCAGTAACTCGCTCATTGGACTTGTCACGAGTGACAGGTTTAGTAGGAATTTTTTCAGATATAATATCATTCCAAGCACTTGACGTAATTCTGTTACGTTCTGCGGTGCTGGAAGTTCTCGGATTACTTTAACTTTACTTGGGTCTGGGCCTACTGCTTCTTCACTGATAAAGTTTCCAAAGTAGCATATCTTAGGCTTGCGGATTTTACTCTTCTTCTCATACAACTTCAGTCCAGACCCTGGAATCCTCGCAAACACTTCCTGAAGTCTTGCATCATGCCCTGCTACAGCTCTCCCATAGGTTATGATGTCCTCTTGGATACTACACTTTCCAGGTCCTTTAGAAGGTTAATCATACTCCTCTGGAAACTTTCTAGCGCCGAGGGTATACCAAATGGCAATCGGCGGAAACAGAAACGACTGCTACGAGTGATAAAGTTTTTCAACCTTGAGCTTTCTGGGTGCAAACGTATCTGCCAATAGCCGCTTGATGCATCCAGTTTAAAAAACACCTTGGCCCCTGCCAACTTCAGAGCAACATTCTTACAAGGTAGGAAGAATGTATCTTTATGACGAGGCAGCGCCCTGGACAAAAGCAAATGCAGGCGCGCACGCGGCTGTAATTCACTGAATCGTTGAAACAGGCAATCGGATTAACTTGGCCACAAGACTGGCTTTTATTTCAAAACGATTACAAGTGCTGACTTGTCCAATTAAACACAATAAACATTATCGTACACTAATAGTAATTTAATTCAGTGAATTCAGCTGAAAATAGCGAGACTGAGTTTTCCGCGAAATGTAGCCAAGAGCAGAGGAGGAGTCAAGGGGAATGGCGGAGGGGCAACCAAAGAAGGGAATGTACACTTTAACCCTTTGTCTTCAAGCTTACCAAATATCGTTCCTGTGGGAACGATGGCTTTGAAAACCTGTAACTTTCCCAGATCCCGGACTATGATCAAAATGAAGCATTTTTATTGCAAAATGATAAGTTTTTCAGATTTCATCACCCTGGAAACTGACCGAAACTCCCAGTTTTCACAACTGCGAGGATCATTCTTCATTTGAGTTTTCACTTAATATGACTGTTTATTGTCTTTGAAAACCAAAATCGTCCTCGAACAACAGCAAAATTCACGCAACTTTGTCGTGAAGTTTTCAAGATAAAAATTCCTCTTGAAGTTAAAAGTTTCCATTGGCAGCAAACTTTGACTCTAGTTCTTGCAATCTGTTCAACATTTATCTGTTCACTCCTTTATCCCGACCCCGATAAAGCTGTTTGATTTCAGTTGCTCTCACTGTCTGTAATTTTCACGTTTGTGACCGAAAGGAATTCTGGGATATTCTTCCCTAAAAGCGGCATGGAAGAATGCCAATATTCATTTCACATATTTTTTATAAGTGTAGAGCCGCCCGGTCCTGCTGGCAAAATATTTCACCGACTGCATTATTTACAAGTTAAAACTCGCCAAAATTGCCATGCCAGGTCCCGGAATCCACTCACAAAACGACTAAAGACACAACTTCACTCCGTGGATTGCCATCACTCGCTCGAATCCTTTGAGCGGCCGAATTCGTGTGAAATTGCTTCTCGCCTCTGTTTTCCTTCAAAGGATTGCCTCTACCCATCAACCCAGCTATATGGTGCCAGGCCGGGGGCTTCTGAGGTGGAAAATGGCTCGAAAAACACACTTATAAATCAAATAAGCAACGAATTGCAGCTAAAGTGTTCGTTTAGAAATAAACGACAGCTAGCGTGACAAGCGTGACAACAAAGATAGAGCCTTCCGTGTTGGGGACCAGCGAGATCGCCGTGGTAACCCCATATATGGAGTAGCCAGGTCGATTTGAGCTCCTACCCTCCGAAAATTGCAAAAAAGATGACCAAATCGACCGGTAGCGAAGGAGTTAAAAGCTGAGCAGTTATCACGGTCAGCGTTGGCAGAAAAAGGGGGTAACGATAGCTCGTCCTACGAGTCTTTAAAAAAAACCCATTAAGATATGTGGTCCCTAAAACTATTTGCGCACAAGCGCACTGCAACACATGAAAGGAAAAGGAAGCAGGTAAAACCATTTGAAGACCTTCTTCTGTATATTCCTCGTTTGGACAAACCGTTTGCTATCTTAATAAATATGTGATTTTAACCGCTACCCGGTTAGTTCAGTTTGTTGATCACCGGACTGCTTAGTGGAGGGTCGCTGGTTTCAACCCCAGACCGGGCCACAAACCAGCCTTGGGGTGTACACGTTGAAATGAAATTTTCCTATCGAAGACAAGTTTCGCCTTCCTTGACACTATAGCATCATGTATGGTCAAAGTTTATTTTCTCATTGGTTTCCAAGCAACAGGTGTTACTATAGTGACTGTAACGCTTGGTCGGACATTTTGAAAAAGACCAATTATCTCGAAACCTAGTCAAACACTTCATAAGTATAAACTATTAAAGTTTCACAACTTATAGGGCAAATTAGAAAAAAGTCTGTGAGAGCGTTTTCAGGTAAATTGCAAATAGAGTTTTGAAGGCCGTTTTTCTTCACTCCCGAATTTTTCTTCAAGCTCTACAAGGAAATATTAAACTTTTACACTTTCTTTCTCTTTCTAAGGAATTACCATGGTCTCAAAAACATTTTTAAGTTCACATTGAGCCTCCTAGGTAGCAGTAATTGTAAAATATTGAAAGCACGGACAAGTCACAAGGCTCCTAATTTACATAAATTTAGCCGTTCTCGTTCTTACATATCTTACAATCGCACACACCAAGGAGGCTCAATGTAACTTGAAAATACTTTGCTACCATGATAATTCCTTGAACAGGGAAGAAAAGTGTACAAGCTTAGCATTCCCTTGCAAGGGTGTGAATGATATATAAAAAATAAATCATATATGAACTGCGGCAATGAAATCAAATTAAGAATATTCCTCGCAGTTATGAACACAATTTCTGCAATTGCGTAAAGAAGCCTGAAAAAATTCGGGACTTCAACGGGGGTTTGAACAGGTGACCTCGCGATACCGGTGCGATGCTCTAACCAATTGAGCTATGAAACTCATGACCTTTTCCAACAATCATAGGTCATAGGCTCTCCCACCCCTCCAAACATGTTCATGTCCACTACCTCGACTCTTGTGCGATCTTAAGTCTGTGGCCTCGTTAAGCTATAAACGTAAACTTGGATTTGGTCCAGAAGCTGAAAAGCCCATGTCGAAACATAAGGAGTCACTATTGTGGTTTGTGTAGTACAACAAGAAAGGAAAAAGAAAACAGAATTTTTATTTCACGTAGTTGAGTTTCAGACGTGCCTTACGTCACTGCAGAGCCACTGTATCTGCAAATGGTGAGGACTAGTTCACCACAATGCTCAAAAGGGCGGTCGACACTATATGACGTTTACACAATATAATATTCCTTATCATCAGAGTAGTCATGTTATACGACAGCAGAACCCCATTTCGTAGGCAGAAAACTGAGAAAATAGAGATCCACTAAGAAAAGGAGAAGCATTCTAGGGTTTAGCACTGATCTACACTGATTAGGCCTAAGGGCTGATTTGGAAATGGTTAGTTTTCATTATTGTGATGGGCAACTCTGTATAATTATGTTAAAAATTACCTCCTCTGGCAGCTTTTTTAGGGTTGGTGTAATGGCTTTGGCAAGAAGAAGATGATCAAACGACTCGGGTTCGAGGGGTTCCCTATACAGTTATTTTTCTCCTCTCACTACTTTAAGTTAAGATTAAGGTTTACTGTACGGAAGTTAACATAAAAGAATAAAAAATCCTTTTGAACGTTCTAAGCGAGTGCTAACCTCTGCAAATATTTGCCCATTTTATAATCACATCCTACGTGACCTGTGAATAATAGCGAAGCTATTGGTGACCTAGTTTTGATACTCATTACTTTTCTTATGCAAATCATGTTGTTCGTATGATAAATAGTCAATACTTACACGAGGAATAAAGAGAGGTTTGTATCAAAACAAGGTCAACTCTAGCAACAAAAACGTAAAGCTTGTGGGATGTGGCTGAAGTGACAAGGATACTTCACAAATTAATGTGATCAAGTAAGCTGAAGCCACTCTAAGGGCACTAAGGCCACGAGGTAGCTGGCATTACCCCTTAACTAAATCTACCAAAGCAAAGATTGAGCCCAAGCATTAGCAGCCATGGACAGCTGTTTCGGCCTTGTTGGACCTCATCACCATGGCATAGCTAATGCTCAGGCTCAAGTACCCACATATCAATAACTCTAGCAAAGAAAACGTAAAGCTTGTGAAATGTGGCTGGAGTGACAAGAATACTTCACAAATTAATGTGATCAAGTAAGCTGAAGCCACTCTAAGGGCACTAAGGCCACGAGGTAGCTGGCATTACCCCTTAACTAAATCTACCAAAGCAAAGATTGAGCCCAAGCATTAGCAGCCATGGACAGCTGTTTCGGCCTTGTTGGACCTCATCACCATGGCATAGCTAATGCTCAGGCTCAAGTACCCACATATCAATAACTCTAGCAACGAAAACGTAAAGCTTGTGAGATGTGGCTGGAGTGACAAGGATACTTCACAATTAATGTGATCAAGTAAGCTGAAGCCACTCTAAGGGCACTAAGGCCACAAGGTAGCGGGCATTACCCCTTAACTAAATCTACCAAAGCAAAGATTGAGCCTAAGCATTAGCAGCCATGGACAGCTGTTTCGGCCTTGTTAGACCTCATTAGCATGGCATAGCTAATGCTCAGGTTCAAGTACCCACATATCAATAAAACAAGCAACGAAAACGTAAAGCTTGTGGGATGTGGCACATCCCACACATAATCGTTTCTTCTTTTTCCTTCTATTTTTGTTTCCTTTATTACTAATATCAACAGATGAGAAACGTGCACGTTTTGAACAATTTCAAGGGTAGTTATCAGTTTACTTACTTAAGATTGCAAATTCAAGGCAATTTCTCTTTGTAAGATTTTTAATATCATTAAAAGGAAACTGGGCCCCTACAGGCAGGCATTGTATCACAAGTATACCCAAAGCGGAAAGCCGGATTTTTCAAACAGTTTACTGATATTTAAACCATGCATAGGCTTAGACAGTAGTTGTGAAATTTCCGAGAACAATCTTTCACCCCTTCTTATCATCTGATAAAAAAAACAGGGATCTTCATTTCTTTTTTATATGTTTGTTTGTTTGTTTTACGTCTTCTCTTATTCGCAACAATATGATATGTGGAACTTGCGCAAAGGTCACCAACAACTAAAGAAGTAGATTATTGGAAAACATGGCTCATTCTGCATTCTTTACCAGTATACTAACTTATGGCAGGAACACACTTGCGTGCTACTTTTAAAATGACCAGACATTTTTTTAAATAAATTGTCTCGACAAGTTGTCAGAGACATCTTGAAGAGTAACAGAAGGTATTATTACTAGTACAACAGCTTTGCACGTGTTAATGACATTCTAGTGCGTTCCTTGTTGGTCTTTTGCAAAGCAACAATGTTAAAATACCAAATTCTGGGTGTTGGAGTGAATAGCTTTGTCTTTGACAACCACATGCAGGACGGTGGCATAACCTACAATGACATCATGTACAGCAGATTCATGAAATTAAAAGAAAACTATTAATAAAACAATTCATTTTCCTCACTACATATTTCGTCAAAGAGTAAATACAATTTTGGTGGTGTAAAGCTTAACGCGTTTGTTCTCGGTGATGCTCTCAAACATTCGAGTGCACTTATTTTCAGTGAAAACATGTGTCAGCCACCAACTATTTGGTTGGAAAAATGGCCAACCAGAAAAATATTGTTGTCTTAAGTCACTATGTGCAGTTCTCCAATTTGAAAAAATAATAATACCAGTCCATACAAATAGATCGCACTTCTATTGCATTTTTTTTTTTTTACTGAAAACGACAAACTCCGCCGCGCATGTGACGTGGACCAATAATAAGATACCTTCTTTGCTGTTTATATTGCCAGAAAAAATGCTAGCCTTAACAAGAAAGGAGGTCGCACTTGTGTTTGTAACAATTGAGGCATTAGTGATGTTATCCACCAAATGTTTCAAACTTTCCCGCGAGTGCTTTCAGTCACTTATGCTCTTCAATTCTTTAGACATGGATGAATGTTCCACCAACTCACACAATTGCAGTATATATGCTGTGTGCAACAATACTCAAGGATCCTACAACTGTACATGCAATGCTGGATATATTGGCGATGGGAGAACATGTGCTGGTAAGTTCAGTCAGTTGTTAGTTTACTGTAGTATTTTTCGGGGGAGGGTAAAAGTTATACCCAAGATGCTTTGCTTGCAACCATATTATCAATGGTCCTTACGTGACCTAACATTCAGCGATGAATTTCATGAGTGCGGTACGATTTACTGCCCGATCAGAGAAACCTTTCCATACTTCAGGAATGGTGTATCTTCATTGTATTAGGAACAGCGGAATTTACTCCAGTCACAAGTTTTCCTTTAGTGGAAATTCGCTTCGTGCCTACTCACTTTAATTTCCCAAGCGAATTGGCAGTTTGGCGTCTCTGTTGTTTTCTGTGGAGCGACGAAGCCGAAGGCAAGCTCACAGCAGCTAAAGGGAGAAACACGCTTTATGTCAAACTTTCACGCGAGTGCTTTCAGTCACTTATACTCTACAATTCTTTAGACATGGATGAATGCTCCATCAACTCATACAATTGCAGTATATATGCAGTGTGCAACAATACTCAAGGATCCTACAACTGTACATGCAATGCTGGATATATTGGCGATGGGAGAACATGTGCTGGTAAGTTGATTCAGTTGTTAGTTTACTCTAGTATCGGGCGGGGAAATGGTGGACGTTATGCCCAAGATGCTTTGCTTGCAGCCATATTATGAACGGTCCTTAAGTGACCTATCATTCAGAGATAAATTTTATAAGTGCAGTACGACTTACTGCCCGGTCAGAGAGACCTTTCCATACTTCAGGAATGGTGTATCTTCATTGTGTTAGGAACAGCGGAATTTACACCAGTGGCAAGTTTTCCTTGTGTGGAAATTGGCTTCATGCTTAGTCACTTTTCTTTTCTAAGCGAATTGGCAGTTCAGTGTCTCTGCTGTTTTCTGTGGAGCGACGAAGCCGAAGGCAAGCTCACAGCAGCTTCAGAAACACACATGTAAAGTGAGGTTTATGGACTAAACCCGTCACATACACCGAATTTCCCGAATGTAAAGCACCTATGGGCATCTCCTCTTCGGTGCCTTAAAGGAGTTATCCATGACTGCTTTAAATTCGGGAAATTCGGTGTATGTGACGGGTTTGGTCCAGAACGCCTCACTTTACATGTGTGTATGTCCATCAAATACTTAAACCCGTTTTTTACACGATTTACGGCAAAACATGAGCTCGGTCATGAGCACTAGGTACATACAACAATAGCAGCAGTACGCATGCAGGAAGAAGTTCTCTATCAGTTTTACGGCCCAGCTGCTCCGGCCGGGAAAAACAGAAAACCGACCCCTCAAGTCTCCACCACAGTTCCAATTTTACTGATTGGCTTCATGTTTGGAGGATGGACACCAGCCCTCAAAACGTGAACAGAAGAGATATCTTGAGATTTACCCAACAAACAATGGAAAGAAAAGCTCTGGAGGTTCTTGAAAAAGAAATCAAAGAACTGGGGAGCGTGAAAGTCAGCTTCGGGATGGAGGTTCATTTCAAACGCGAAATGCCAAATGAGGATGGACAAATGGAAGAAGAAAAACAGAGACACTATTTCAAAGGCGGACCACACGTTTTCACACAAGAAAATCTTGCCGAAGCTTTCAGCGAAAGATTTGGCGAAATTGTAGACAGGGTAAGAGGTGAAATAGAAAAATTGTCAGAGTGAGGATCCGGATGGGCTGTAGATGAAATTACAATCGCCTTTGTTAACGTCGCCCGGTACCAACCTTTGAGAGGAGGGGTTTTTTACCCCCCTTCCCAAGAAACTGGGAAACAAAAAAGCAATCATTAACGTGCAAAACAGAGACAACGAATGCTTGAAAAGGGCACTGAGAGCGGCTTTTTTTTCCCGTGCAAAACCATCCAGAAAGAACAAGCAATTATCCGAGAAATGATGGCGTCAACTGGGAGGGCATTCACTTTCCCACACCGTTGAAACAGATCGACAAGCTTGAGAAGCAAAACAACAACCTTGCTATTAACGTTTTCGGCTGGGAAAATCGCCGTGTTGTTATGCATAGGGTTAGCGGGAAGAACAAAAGTATTGAAAGAATCAATTTAATGCTTCTTCACGAAGGTGAAAATTCACATTATTTCTTCGTTAAGAGGCCATCAGCTTTACGTCATGATCAAACAAAAAACCAGAAATAAAAAGTACTTCTGCACAATGTGTCTCCAGGCACACACAATGTGTCTCCAGGCACACACAAAACACTGCAACGGCGTGAATGGAACCCCGACAAGAATTGAAATACCGGAAAAAGGCGAAAACAAACTGAAATTTCAAAACTGTTACAAACAGATGAAGGCCCGATTTGTCTTCTACGCCGATTTTAAGGCTTTGATTCAAAATATTCCCGAAGACCAGCGCGATAAAACAAACTGCACAGAAAAAAACAGATTAACATGAAGCCTGCGGTTTTGCTTACACAGTTGTGAGATGTGACGGCCAAGGCGAGCCAGTTGTGAAATACAGGCAGGGAGTTGATGGTAAGAAGAATGCCGTGGAAGAGTTTCTGGGAAGTATTTTTGAAGTTGAGAAAGGGCTGAGAGAAAGCCTGAAAACACTGGCGCCGCTTGTGATGACGAGCCGCGATTGATTCAGCTATAAAAATGCCAAGAATTGCCATATTTGCAATGAAAGTCTTGTGAAGCCCGAATTTCTGGACTCGATTGGCGTGTGGGACCATGACACAGGCAAGTACTGCGAGCAAAGCCACAGAGGTTGCTTTTACGAAGCTCACAAAGACATAAATACCGTTGGGCCAAAAGCGCAAAGAAAAGAAAGTTAACCAATCGACAAATGGATTGAGAAAAACCGAGAAGAATGCCTTTTCTGCGCAAGGCCGCTGCTTCTGGAAAATTTCAGTGACGCAGTAAAAGATCATTGCCACATTTCCGGCAGTTTTCGCGGAGCCGCACATGACGCATTTCGATGGTCAGCAAAGAGGCATGCCAAGGCGAACAACCTCTTGGTGCCTGGCTACGACCAAACCAAACCCAACAAGTTCATCAAGGACTTCGACGCAAACAATTTTTACGGCTGGGCAATGAGCAAAGCCCTCCCTGTTGTCAATTTCAAGTGGATGCGCATGGCGCCCACAGAGGAAGAAATTCTTCAGAAAAAAAAAACGGGAAAACCGGTTGGATTCTCGAGGTCGACCTTGAGTACCATACAGAGCTTCACGAAGAGCACAACAGCTATCCCCTCGCACCTGAGAAAAAGGCTGTGCAAAAAGAATGGCTGTCGCCCTACCAAAAGAACATCATGGAGGCCCTCATTCTCAACCCGTCAGACTGCAAAAAACTCTTGCTGACGCTGCAGGACAAAAACAAATACGTGGTACACTACCGCAACCTGCAGTTTTATCTTGCGCAGGGTATGAAATTAAAAAGGGTTTACAGGGTACTGGAATTTGAACAAAAACGTTGGATAGAGCCTTACATCCGAATGAACACAAGCTTTCAAAAGAAGGCTAAAAGCGTCTTCGAGAAAGACTTCTACAAGTTGATGAACAATTCCGTCTTCTGGAAAACCATGGAAAACCTGCGCAACCGCACTGACGTGATATTGTTGCGCAGCCACGATGAGACCAAACTCAGAAAACTGATCGCAAGCCCCTTGTACTCAAGACACGAGTTCTTGACAAACAGCCTTGCCGGAATCAACATGCGCTAAAGCAGACTGTTTTGCAATAAACCCGTTTACATTGTGATAACAATACTTGAAAACAGCAAACTATTTATGTACGACTTCTTCTACAACGCCCTCAAAAAGCAGTACGGCCTGAACTGCGAGCTTCTATACACAGACACGGACAGCTTTCTGCTTGAAATCGAAACGGAAGACATTTACAAGGACATGGGAGCCAGCGGGCCCCTTGGCACAGCTGCCAACGGCGAATCTCTCTTCGACACGAGCGATTACCCGAGAGAGCATCCACTCCATTCGGACATCAACAAAAAGTTTTTGGGGAAAATGAAAGACGAATGCGCCGGAACGCCAATCGCCGAGTGTGTCTGCGGCCAAAAATGTACTCAATCCTCAGAGCGGACGAAAAAACATCTAAAAGGCAAAGGGGGTGAAAAAGAACGTGGTCAAGAAGCACATCCTACACGAGCAGTACAAAGAAACGCTCTTCGACAAGAAGCAGCTGACACATGGAATGAACATCCTCCGGAGCGACAGGAACCACATCTTCGGCATGCATGTGAACAAGACTTCGCTATCGGCGTTTGATTCAAAAAGGTGGATAGCAGAGGATGGGGTCACAAGAAATGCCTTCGGGTACAAGCCCCCAATGACTGATTCACAGATGGCCCACATCATGAAGCTGTTCAATGAGGCCTTCGGGGGGTAGCTCCGTGTCTTAGGGGGACAACCAATAACTCTTCGCACACAAAACTGCGTTTAGGCCCGTCGTGGAAATAATACAAAACAGGCATGTCAGGTTTCATGACCGTTTCTTCAATCTTGAAGACCAAAAAAGGATCTGTGGCCCTTTTTGTGCCGCCCTCCAACTCACCAGGTTGCTAAAGAAAACGGACATTAACAAGAGAGGGGAGCTGTTTTCCGCGTGTTCCAGCAGGTCTTCGATATGTCTCGAGGGTTTGGCAAAAAAAGATTTTTATTTTATCTCTTCTGCGAGCTTCTTCCCGGTAAGGCTGGTTTTTTCGTTATTCAAAGCTGTAACAACTTCGGGAAGCCGTTTCACCCACGCAACCGACCGCTGACCCTCCGGCAGAAGCATTTCAACAGCGTACTGGTGTCGAAACAGGTGCTCAGCCAGGGAGCGGTTTAAACGCTCGACAATTGCCTGGTCGCGGTGAATTTAAATGCGCCCGCGCCGGATGTATGTTTTGTGGTTTTCCATCTCTTTTGTGACGGCGCCCATGAATTCACGCCCGGGATCGACATGCAGCATTTGCGGCCATTTAAGAGGCGATCGTTTGTAAATTTTTTCGAAACGCCTCGGCGACCTCATCAGAGTTTTTCGAGGTCAAAGGTTCAGCCTCTTTGTAGAGGCTGGCCACGTCGGTAACTGTCAGCGCGTACTTGAAAACTTTGCGCCCTCGGGGGAGTTCCTCGTGTGGCCAACAAAGGTCCGCTTGGTGTACCTTGTTGGGAGTGCGGAAATCGAATTTCGCCCGAGGAATGTGCCGCGGGGACCTTGACGGCTTCTGATATATATAGACAAGGTTAATTTGGGAACAGAAATCAACACAACTAGGTAATTAAGTGAAAATGTGGCTCAGCCAGGAATCGAACCTGGGTCTCCAGATTACCGGTCGGATGCCTTAACCACTAGGCCACTGAACCAACCACACTGGGAACACGTATTTTTACTGTACAACACATACACTGTGTGGCCTTTTTGATGGTAAGGTCCGACGAGACAATTTCACACATTTTCTGCAATCAGGATCACGTCACTACTCCCCGGTCGATCGGCGATGCACGGCCAAATCCCCCTGGAAATTAATTAAGTACAGTTAGGTATGGAGGGGATATATTAGCAACTGATTGCCTTAATTACTTGGGATCACCAGCCTATTCCCGTTTGGGTGGCGATTCATTAGGGATTTCTGAGAAATACAAACAGACGATGTTTTTTGTTTTTGTTTTATTTTATTTTTTTTTTCTACCTTTCCAGTAGTCCCCGGGGCTATAATAACCTTTGCGAGTTTGGTTTCCATATTACAACCTGTGATGAAAGTTCAAAGGAAATAAAGAGCACCATAGCCAGCAGCAAGAGTGCCGACGCCTAAAAAAAGAAGCTCCCCTTTCTCTTCTGCGCTTGGTTGATAGAAATCGGAGAACTTGGGCTCTTTGAGGGAAGCCAGATGTTGGTCGGGATGTGCCTGGTTATAAAGTTTGAAGGCGTAGTCGGTGTTTGTGAAGTTCTGCTTTGCCTGCGCTTTTATTTGTGCATTCGTCTGGATTCAGTCGAGGAGCTGTGTGTGCTCGTGATTGTATTTCGCGTAAGCCGCCTGATAATCCTCGAGAGCCTTGTCATGGCGCTTGTTTTCGTCAAGCGCGGCGTCGTCGCTTCCGCCGAGCGCCTTCGCGAGGTAATTACCAATGAAAGTAGACGCAATTAACACCACCCCACCAATCATGATAGCGATTGTTGCCATGCTTTCAGCTTATTGTATTCAATTATTTAATTTTTAATCGCTGGCCGAGCATAAATCCCAGGACATTACCTCAGAGGCGTTTCAGACGTTGGCGGGGAGAATGTTTTGGTCCTCTAGGTACCGTTTTAGGGTGATGCTACCCGCCATGACGGCGGTGTACTGCATGTAGTTCATCGCACTGCTGCTAGGGTCGGATGTAAAATTTTCTTTTGCTACCTTTTTTGTGACCCAACCGATACCGGCTACGAGACCGGTGAGAGTCGCAGCATCGATGATCGTTTTGACAATTTTGCTGTCAGACATGACAGGTTCGGCAATATAAGCAAAGGTTAAAAGTTTAAAATAAAATTCATCGGGCCTCGCAAATGTTTAATCCATGTGACGGATGCCTCTTTTTGGTTGTGGAGGTGGTGTCATTTGCTCCTGGAACATTTGCTCAGGAACTCCACTTGGCGGGAATTAGCACGTTCAGGAATGTTCGTTTTCTTTAACGGGGTTTTCACTGTTCCAAGGGATGTCAAGAGCTCGTCACGTTTGTAATAAAGTCCAATCAATAAGACCACAATGCTGACCAAGGCGAGCCATTGAGTTGTGCTAAGCGAGCTTTGTACACGACCTCCTCGGGATGGGTGTCTTCGTCCGCAACCCCGCCCAGAGGCGGGTTAGCGGCTTTTTACGCTTTGTTGTTTGCATTTACGATACCAACCTCATCTGCGGTTTTTTTTTCTGCGCTTCGCGGGCCAGTCGCGTGTTTTTTTTTTAAAGCAGCCGCTTTGCCAGCAGCCACTCACTTGGGATTTTTTGGCGCTGAGTGGTTGGGGCTGGTGAAGTCATTTGCTGTGAGATATCCTGCGAATTCCCGCCCAGATTCCCGCCCCGAGGCGGGGATTGTGGGGGTTCCGGGTTTTGTGTTGCCTGTGTTTTGCTGCTCCCCTTGCTCTCAGGTTGTTCGGCCGACATTTAGCGTTCACCAACGCTGAAGGCAAATGTAATATCCTGCCTTGAAGCAGGTAAGGTTCAGTTCAATATGCGGTGGTATATAAGCAAATGGAAAAATAGTAAGCAATTTTTCAGTAATTATTGAGCAGTTGCTGAGGACTGCTAATGCTTGCTCAGGATTATTCAGCAATTGCTGAGGATTGCTCAGGAAAATCTTCCTTACTCTGTAAATGCTCCCCCGCCTCGGGGCGGGTAAAATCAATGTGTTTGGTGGTGATGAGAGCCGCGTTGGCCACAGCAACAAAGCGGCCACACTTCAAAGCAAGGTTACCGGCCAGGTTGGAGAGCTCTGTGGTGATGATGTAGCCGTTTTTGAATTCTTTTTTATAAGCGTTATGTCTTTGATGTTGGAAGCCGCTCCGAACGCTTTGGTTACAAGAAAAATGAAGCTGTCGATCAAGCTGTCAGTTGTTTTGAGCCCACGTAAGTTTCGTACCTTTTGTAATATTTCTCAACTTCTTTGTAGGAGAGGCGCTTCACCTGTTCGTGTGTCAACTGCACTCCGATGCCCTCTTTTGCTTTGCCTGTCGACACCAGCACGGCCAACTGCTCACGGAGAGCAGGAATGTCAGGTCCTGGTGCGGCCAGGTCCAGAACACTACCCTTGGGCGTGCTTGATGGCTCTGCTTCCAGCATTTCCATAACTTCTGCAATTGTAAGATCTTCTGCCATTGTGCGACTCGTTGCTTACTGTTACAAATTGTTGCTTCGTAACAACTCAATATATATAACAACTTTCATTTATTTAATTCAAAATCACGCTTTTGGGCGAGAATCTCCCGCCTATGGGCGGAAATATTGGCTTCTGGAGCACAATTCAACCCCGAAGGGGTGGCGAAGCAAGAACACGAAATAAGAAAACTTTCGCTCTTTCAGCTTTGAAATCAGACCTTTGTACTCGTCTTGAGAGTGTTCGCCGGCGTAATCATCAAAGATGATCTTCGTGTATTGGCCGATGGAGTGTAAAAAAACGATCACCGCCACGTTCTCCCGGAAGGAAGCCGTGATGCTGGTTATCTTCTGGGTCAGCACCCAAACGCTGATGCCGACGTGTCGAGCGGAAAAGGCGAGATTAACCAGCTGGCCTGTGCGCTTTTTGACCTCTTTCGAGGCTGCGCAGTCATCGACGATTATGAGAGTGTTGGTGCCCTCAGAAATAATGATCACGAGCTTCAACCAAAGTTCCACCTCGTGCTGCTCGCAAATTATGACATCCACCCGTCGATCGTTTACACCAAATCGGTGGTACGTCTGTTATGCGCGAATGTCGGGCAGATGAGCACGATGTAGTCGAACTTGCCACGAAAAGGGCCCATGAGCTGGTCCGCCACGAAACTTGATTTGCCTGAATTTGTCGGCCCAACAATGAGAGCATTGAACGGAATGTTATTCGGGTTCGTTATTCAACGAGATGTTATTCCTCTGGGTGGGGATATATTAGTATTGCACAGATTCCAATTGCCGATCCAATATGTTGAACTGCGAATCACTGATAACGAATATGTGGCAGTTCACAGTGCCCGAGCCCCTGGCGTCCCGCTCGAGTTCAAGTTGGACCCCGTCTGTGCTGTTCACGAGGCGCGTGCCGCTGCCGTGCATCGCCTGATCTGCCATGGAGCGCAAATCGATCAACAGCCCGAACTTGTCGTTGTAAAACTTTGGCACATTCATGTGCTGAGTTTTACTTCTTGGCTTGCCGAAGAAGCAGCTGACTCCCTCCCAAATGTTCTTGCCTTCGATGCCACTGTTGTACACCATGTTGGGCGAGCCGTTGACTGTGACCGTGACTTTCGTGAGGTCGGGATTGAAATACTTTTCTGAATCCCCGGTGCTGGCGACATAGGCTTAACAAAGAGGAGAATAAGGCCTTTCAGGGACCTTCCCTTGGGGGGAGGGGTAACTTTGATGTTTATCCTTATGCCAGTGCCTTTATTGAAGGGCACAATCCTTTCCCGGACCGCATGATCGTACAAGAATTCCTTGCTGGCGTAATAAATGCTGTGCGCTTTATCAGTCAGAGTTTTGCTTATGACCATTTCGTACTCGAGCTGGATGTTTGTTAGTTTGTATGTGAGTTTCGTCGCATCGGCGCCCTTGACAAGTTGTTTTGCTGCCGTAAGGGTCCGCTCAAACACAAGGTCGTTGTAAAGAACTTGGGCATAGAAGACTCCGTGGTCGATCAGGATCTGGTGGTCCAGCCTGATTCGGGATTTTTTTCCGAAAACGTTTACCAGCTTGTTTTCCAAGGCGACGCCAGAGGTTTTCTTGTCCCCTGCCCCTGAGCGGATCTTGTTGAGGTCCTCGCTCTGAATACCCTCTAGCAACATGTTGTCCATCTCCTCCTGTGAGAGGAAAAGGTCTCCCAGACCTTAAAGATGTCATACGCCACTCTTTCCTGCAGTATGGTGCTATCGTACCTCACAACCAGCTTGTCAATCAAAGCTCGCGTGACATTTTGCACGAGAAAATTGTTGGCGTGCCCCCGGCCAGGTCAATGTTGAGGAGAAGAGAGAGCGAGCCGGGCACGAGGATCTCGTGCTCATTCAGCTTTGGTTCTGAAACATACAGCGTCTCTCAGGGATTGGCTTCACTGCGATCAAAGGTGATGCACTTGACTGCGCGCTTAGCATTTATTGCGCCGGCATTTTTCTCTTTGTGTGTTAGCCAAAGGTTTCCTTGCACAGCAGGCAAGTTGTTTATAACCCAGCATTCAAAAAGCCCAATCGAAAATTAATTTCGAAGATATTAATATGCGATGGCGGAAGGTGGCTATGACACGGAAATGGAGGACTCCCTTTTGTCCCACCAAGAAGAAGACGACGATGATGACGATGAACATGAAATGGACACTACTCGTCCATTTCAGAATGGCGCCCCATCCACGCCGTCCGGTGAGCGGGGCGAGCATATTGAAATGAAAGCAATGCGTGACGATCAAAGCGGGCTGCCAGACACGTCTTTTGAGGAAACTTCTCGTTTATTGACCGAATCAGGCAAAGCTGGGGATAAGGTTGGCCGCTTAAGGGATACATTGTTCGGTTTAGTGAGATAGCAAGAACCGACAACTCCGAGGGCGGTAATAAATTTTGTGAAGAAACGTTACTCACAAGCGAGCAATGATTTGCTCAAAAATATTGAAACCAGGGGCGTAGAGAGTAGAGGAGACGGCCCAAATGACGTCATCCTTGTTGGACCAAGAGGAGGAAGGTCGGGCCCCAAGATCATCGTCAAAGAGGGGTATGGTTTCGAGTTTGCTTTTTTGCGCAATAAAGAAATTCGCGGCCAAAAAGCCGAAGACTTGATAGAGGAAAACAAACAAAAAAAAACCCGCAAAAAGGATTGGGTTTGAAGGATGGCTGTTTGGGGGGTTAACCTTTGAAGCCCCGCCCTTCATAAGAAGAAGGGCCGCTTTTTTTGTGTCCTTATTCACATCATTGTTAACACCGAGTTTCATTCCCTGCCGAGCTTGCTTGAGCTTGATGTTGTAGCCTACCACGCTTCCTGTGCTCAAAACCATCCGCGACGGCATCAGCCAGGTACCCAGCGCCACTGCAAGGTCCAAACGAACCTTTGCCTCGTCCACCGCCAGCTGATAGCGCTGGACGCTCTTTGAAATGTCTGGTGTTCTGATCGCGTCCTCCACAAGAACAAGGAATTCTCTTTGCGCTTCCTTGGCTCTACCTTCATTTCCCAGAATGCTGCTCCTAACGTTCACCTGCGCTCCATGAATGCAGTACACAAAAGCCTCGATTGACTGGTTCAGACGCGCCAGGCCGGCCTGTGTGAACCCGTGCGCAGCATCGGGCACAAAATACTCAAACTGTTGATCTGCTTCTTGGTCGTTTCTGATGAAGTCAAGCTTGTTGCCAGCATCGTCTGTGCCCCCCTCGTCTGAAAATCTTTGGTTTGATGGGTTGGAAAGGGGCGTCGGGTACTGCCAGAGCTTTTTCGCAAAGTCTCCATCGTCATAAAGAATAAACGCGTATCCGAGACCGTGTTTCTGGCCATGATTGAAACGAAAGACTGAGGTCGGATCGACGCCGAATTCTGCCCAAAACCTTCTATATGAAGCGTCGTCGTATTTGTTGCCTTTTTGATTCAAACTGGGGTCGTCAGGCAGAGATCTTATGCTCTGAATTCCACCCATCTCAAAAAGAATTCGCCTTGTTGTGAAATAAACATGAAAGAGATAGAAGGAGCGGAGCTGTGAATTAATTGCCCCAGAGGCGTTTTCCAAAAAGGGGCCGATAAAAATCTCCCTCGAAACAACGCAACCTGTTGTTGCACACCAAATCGCAAAGTTTAGCTGTTGGGGCCAAAAACTCATGTGGGGCACGCCGAGACATTTTCTGGCAACTTTAGATGTTCTGAATGTAATCTGCCTGTACTGTGTTGTGAAAAAGTCTGTGGGTGTGACGTAAATTTTTTGCAAATTCTTCAGCGTTTCGCCAATCTGCAATTGAATTTTTTCTGAAAAATCGACCGCTGGGATTGTCTGCGGTGGGCACCCCGAAACGGCGGAAAGCTGGAGTAGTAGCTGGAGCCTTTGTAATTAGTCCCAGGGGCAGCGGTTGGGGATGGTGCATTTAATCCCAGAGCCTGTTTCATCGCTTCAGGCCAAGAGTTGCTGTCTGAACCGAAAACGCTTTTCAGAAAACCTGGGCCCGCTTGGAAATAAATTTCTGCTGTTGCCTTGTGGTCCGCTGTTAAATCAACATTGGCGACAAATTTGCTCTTGCCGGCATTTGGGTATTTTTCCTGGCGCTTTGAGACGAATGAATTTATTTCAAAGCTCAACGTCCCCAGTGTTTTCTTTGCGTGCTGCGATTTGGTCGACCCGGACCAAAATTTGTTGACTGGAAAGAAAACAACCCTGCTAGCAAAGTGTGACATCTTGGGGAAGGCTTTCGAAAAAATCAACTATTGCGCGCCCTAACAGCAAGCCTTTCGTACGGCTTCAACAGGCGAACATGTACACAGTGTGACGCTTTCAGTAAAAGATGAAGATGGGGAGCTGTTTGATTTTCGCGGTCAAAAGCTTTACTTCGAGTTGTGGATAAATTAAAGAAAAAATTTCGGCCTATTATACGATGTCGTCCGCGACTGTATTGCCAACTGCTCCACCCGAAAGGGTTGCAGAACAGCATTATACACCACTCTATCCAAACGCCTCAGAGGCATTTCTTCCCAATGCCGAACCTTTCCGGCTGACTGAACTCAGCAAAATTGAGTAACAGATTTCTGTCTTGTGGGGCAGTCGCCTCAGCGATGACAGGCGTTGGAATTGTGGCAGGCGTGCCTCTCGATATTGTGAGGGAAGGGGGGGGGGTTGCGCGGTTTCCACCGTTTTAACAGGCTCTCAACGATAACAGGGTTTCAAAAGTGGAGTTTAAAAACGTTACACACGAAATGAAGAGCTATGCCCAAATGAAAGTGGCCTTGCGCGCAAGCTTCGTGGAAGAAACAGCCCGATTTACCCCTTCAAATCTTTAATTCCGAAAAAAGCTCGCATCGACAAGCGTAGCTTTGAACTAAAATTTGGGGGAAACAATGTGAGATTCTATCTGAGTTTCTTTAAAAAATCCAGCCTCTAGGCTGGCATGCGTTACTGTCATGCGGGCATTACGTGCCTGGGCAGCGTTACTGTCACGCGTGACATTGCGTGACGGGTCACGAAAAGGGACAAAACCCTTATCGGGGGAGGTGCTCGGTGGCTGTTCTTACCTAGAACGGGCTAGGACTTTTCCCCACCGCTGGCAAGGCGGCTGCCCCTTCCCATTTTACCTCTGGGAGCGAGGTTGAGAACACCGAGGAGATGTCTGAGCAACCCCCTGTTACCAGCATGGCCGGAGCGGGCTCACCCGAGGGGTTCTTTCCACTGGAAGACATTGCCCTATACTCCGTAATTCACCGTCTGCACAAGTCGTCAAACAGGGTTCAGATAGTGGCCAACTATCTATCACTCCCTAGACTTCACCAGAGTTTGTGAACTAACCAAACATTATTCAATCTTCCTATATATTCGAAACACGTTTTGAATATTTTTGGCCTGTGGTAACGCTTTGTGGTTCTTTTTTCTCCGAATTGCATTCTTGGGTGCATACGCATGCGCTTTTGCGGTCATGCAGGATGATGTAATCATAAATTAAAGAGATGGCTGAATAAATTATAGCTTAACACAAGGCAAAACTGATGGCCTTGTTCCATGCTATGTTTGCGTTGAACTTTCTACGCCCGTTTGGCAGAGAGATGCAGTACAAATAACCTCTGAATTCGTTGAAGCAATGAAAGAAGCAAAAAAAAGGCTCCAGGTTGACTTTTCCTCAGCGGAATTGATTCTCACGATCGAATGAGGTTTGTGGGCAAAACGCGATGACGTAATTTGGTGACTCATTCGAAAGGGAAACCCCCATCAAAAAAAAGGTCACACAGTTCAGTATTAAGAAAAAATATAATTAAATATAGAACAAAGCCCCAAAAGATCAAATGGAGGATCTTTACTGTGTGAAACTGGAAGAAAGAAAGAAAACCCCGAATGTTAGGGGAACTATAAAATTTAAAATAACAACAAATGGTAAGAAAAGTGTAATGGCAAAATGTAAAAGTTGTGGAATAACAAAAACAAGCTTCGTATAGCGCCGTGCCTGGCGGGGTTCAATCACAAATATTCAGTCCATTTCTCTTTCTCTAAATTCATACACCAGGGGGAAAAGTAATGCTCTCGGCCTTCTCTGAAACACGCGTAACAAAATCCATCTTTTTCGCAAGTACTGCATTTGCGGCATTTAATAACTTTTGTGAGACGCTCGACTATTTTACAATAGAACGAATCCCAAAATGCCAAAAAAGAAACCCTCTATTAACCTCATCCCAGCCAAGAGCCGTTCGCTCCTTTATTTTTAGGGCAATGTACTCCTTGAGAATCTTCTCCGCAGCTCGGGAGGAAGTTTTTGAATAAGCTCTCCAATATCAGGCTCGGCTTGAGCGGGCGAGTTTCTGTTTTCCCGAACCGGAGCGGCTGGGCCGTAAAACTGATTGAGAACTTCTCCCTGCATGTGTGCTGCTGCCATTACTGTATGTACCCAGTGCTCATGACCCTCTAATAGGGTAGTTTCGCCGTACATCGTGTGAAAAACGGACACACACATGTAAAGTGGGGCGTTCTGGACCAAATCCGTCACATGCACCGAATTTCCCGACTTTAAAGCACTCGTGGACATCTCCTCAAGGGCACCGAAGAGGAGATGTCCATGAGTGCTTCAAATTTGGGAAATTGGGTGTATGTGACGGGTTAGGGTTAGGGTTAGGGTTAGGGTTATTTCCAACATGTCAATCGCTCAGCTTTTCACAGATACAGAAGGCGAAAGCTGGCAAATGCAAAATTTACAACTAAAACTTCGACAAGAAACGTCTAAATCCTCTCGTTTTTTCGCAAAGATTAAACTTAAAAGATTAATATTGTACAGTGCTTACAACCTAGACGAAGAAGACGAAAATTCACCAGGTGAATTTTATTATCCTGAAGATCTGGAAACTTCTGATGTAAAAATTGAAACAGGCATCAGCGAAAGTCAGGATGCCATAGACGATTTTTTTCAATTATAAACGAGGAGAAAAGTGCGAGCAGAAATAAAACGGCTACTGATATGAATACTCTTCTAGTCCGCTACATGGAACTTAACGGTATGAAAAATGAAAGAATTGAAAGCCTACCTGCGTCCCAATTTTGTCCAAATTTTTTAAGAGCACACGCAAGAAAAATGGAGAAGAGTACGAGCAAGCAACAATTTCCTGTTTTTAGCGCAGCATACAACGATACTTAGTACTCACAAAAAATATCCACTCAACATACCAAAAGACAATGAATTTGAAAAATCGAGAAGCGTACTAGCTGCGAAGCGCAAGTCACTTATTCACGAACACGGCAAAGGAAATAAGCCGCAAGCCGCTCAGGCGATTGCCGAAAACGAAGAAGATACTCTTTAATTTTGAAGCGGGAGAATTCGGTGACTCCAATACAGTTGCACTTCAAAAAACTCTATGATGGTTTTTATCCCTACACTTCTATTTCCGAGCAAGAGACGGAAGCCGCGAGTTACGCTGGGGACACGTACACCTTCAGCAGCAGAATGATGGCCAAGAAATCTTGAAGTTTGAGTAGCCGAGCGAAGTAAGAAGACCTGACATGGTCAGGAACAAGGACAGGAGAAAGCATTGCGGCCTAAGCTTTATGCCACCAACACGGAGAGAACTCCAGTCAGCTTCTAGAAAACTTGCGCAGTCAGCGGCCATTGGAGATGAATACACCAGAATTACCGTTTTAATTTGCGGCCCGGCGTAATCGGTGCTCAAATGACGTCGTTTGACATATGAAGGCACCCCTCGGTCAAAATGAAACTGGTAAGTTTCTATCCACTGCGGCGAAGAATGCTGGTCTTCAGCACGAAGGGGAAAGATAAAACTATCATTCCGTCAGGAAAAGCTGTATATCAAGTCTCCTTGATGCATATGTTCTGAAGAACTATGTGGCCCAACTGAGTGCAATCTTACAAGTTAGCTAGTTCGAAACACCAAAGGGGGATGTCTCTGACCCCCAGTTGAGTTGACCATTCTGCATCCGGAGATGAAACTCTCTCAAGTGCGCATAATCACGATCTTCAAGTAGCCACTCGCTTGGCTGCAGCAACCTCTACAAGCAAGACCGAAAATTTATTGATTAATCGGTCTGGCGATACTTTACTGTCTTCTACCGCTCCAGTATTCCAAAATTTCCCAGTACGTCTCTCGCGCTTGGTTAGTAAGAGGTACGTTAGTCCTCACCAAACACATTATTGAAAGCGTGTTCAGGCGAGAAAGAATGGAGACAAAAAAGGCTGTACACATGCGTCGAAGATCTGTTCCTTTAAACAAATTACACATATTTCGATGTGTTTTCCCAACTCTCTCAACTCTTTGATATTCAATAACAGAACACAAACAACGAAACCCTGGGAATTTCACTCATTATCGGAATTCATGCGGAGGAATTTGCGAAGCAAAGTCTGCCAGTTTGGCTACTTCAGTAAGAAAGAAAATCCTTTCTTATCTCATGTGTTTTCCCCCCGATGTTTTAATTGCTTACAGTCATCATGTCCTAATTGTTTCGTTGTTTCAGCTGCTACTAGCAAAAGGCATCCAAGCAAGGGAAATAAGGCCCTAGGAAATTTCTAGGATGGTAAATATTTTTAAAATGACCACTTCCTTCGCACCACTGCTGATGCCAAGGAAATATTAATTTCTCTACCTTGTTCGACCTGCACTGGCTTCCTGTGATCTATTGCATCCAGTTCAAGCTCTTGCTTTCGGGTTACAAAGCTCTTATTAATCAAGCACCCGACTATATTATGGACTCCTTACACAAGAAGAATAACCCAACTAATCGCCTTTGTTTCAAACGAGCATAACCTCCTTGCTGTTCCCAGATATAACTACAAGTCATTTGGTGATCGCGCCTTTGCACACTCGGCACCTTTTTTCTGGAACAATCTCCCTTGTGAAACACGATAAAGTTCAACTCTGACTGTTTTTAAATCAAAGTTGAAGACTTACTTTCTTAAATTAGCGTACAATCCGTCTTCATCATATATGTTTTTTAAATTGTTCTACTTTAAACACATGAATTTTTATTATTAATTTTTTTTATTAAAGAAAGGATACATTGTGCTAGCTTTCTGCCCACTAACCAGCCTGATACACGACCAAGTTCGATAAGGAAATTCTCTTGGCTCTGGGAACTGTATTCCTCTACAGGACGTGACAGATGGGTAATCTTCCATAAAATAAAAATATTATTTGCATTAGCGGAGCAAGCGCTCGACGATAACTTCAAGAAATACCTTCGTCGAGGTTCGTTGAATGCTTTATCGCCCGGGTTAGACCCTCACGTTGGTTTGTTGTTTCCCAGTGGGTCATCACTCAATGTTCAAATTTTGCCGTAAGAAGGAGTCCTCACTTCTCCTTCATGCTGTTCACAGGAACTGAGTAACGACTTTCTTGAGGATGGTCCTTGGCGGGTTGTTCGCGAAACGTTTGCTTCGATGGACTTAGATCTGGTGTCGAAGCAGAATTCGGTAGCTGACGTTTACTTCGTTCGGCATCATAAGCCCTCTCTTCTTCCGTTTTATCCAGGCCAAAAGATTGCTGAACTTCTGAGTAAAGGCTACACAAGTTCCTAATTTTGCAAGTAGATGATTTACACACGCGCTGCGAAAAATTTGAGGATTTAACAAATCTTAAAATGATCTCCGCTAGAACTTCACCTCGGCTGCCGTATCTGTTTCAAGGTCGGTACGGATTTACTGACAATTTATTACCACTTTTCCCTGTTCCATATTTCGCGCCCGGGGGGTACTCCCTACAATGGTTTATATGGGGAGGCTCACCCCGGAAGGAGTACCATTTTCACGCTTCAGGTATATGAAAGGGTATTGATTTCACGAGTCGAAGTATATGCAGGGAAATCTGTCAATGAGATTTTTAAAAGGGCCTTTCATTAAAATATTTGGAACACGTATACCTAATGACTGTACTATTTTTATCTATTACACGCTACGTGAAAATGACAAGAAGACTTCCTGTGTTAGGTATGCAAAATGGGTACTATTTGTCAATGGATGTTATACGAAAGGGGTACCTTTTCTGTGAAAAATGTTATATAAAAGGGTAAGGGGTCGGACCCCTGGGCGGAGCCACCCCTATTAAATTTAATTAGTACCCCTTCCGCCTCCCGCCTCCCTTCCTTCCTCACCCCTACCCGGGAAAAAAAGCGCCGCAATCTTGGCTCACTTAATCAACAACTTTCTTTGGAGTTACGACGCCCGCAGAGAAAATTTGTTCTTTCTTGACACGAAAATGTCATCGTGTGTGTGTGTTCTTTTCCTGTTATGTTTGTTGGAACTTTTCTTCGATTCTATTGGTTGGTTATTTGAGACACTGCAGATGACGACTTGTCACATTCCGAGGGGCGGAAGTCAAAAAGAGGGGTGTTGCGTGCAGGCTCTCCTTTCCCCGCTCCAAACATCTCGCGGCTGCGCCGCTCGCATGACTCTCGCTGCAACAACACGCAGGCTAAGGATCACATGAAGTAGCGTACTTTATCTGTCCCATCTTCCCAGGTGAAGCTGCGCGTACAATTCCGGCTACATCAACATAGGCTTTGACATGTGTCGGATGTCTCAGATAAATCTCCAAGGGGATTTTTTGAAAGGGTATCAGCAATTACTAGTTCCTTTCCAGGTACATGCTCCGTCTTTGCTTTAAATCTCACGATGCGCGTAAGAAGACGTTTAAGAATATTCTATCCAGGTCTTGATGATTAATCAGCGGTACCAACCGCTTATGATCGGTCATCAATTGAAATGAGCCAAGACCGCAAAGGTAACGATCTAAAACATTCCCAAACCGATGCTAAGCACTCCTTTTTGACCTTGGCGTACCTCTTTTCAGAATCGGTAAGAGTACGCGAGGCAAACGCGACAGGAAGTAATTGATCACAATGATTCTGTAGAAGGACACCACCTAACCCGTAGCTGCTAGCATCTGCACTGATCACTGTTGATTTGTTTACATCGTAGAAGGCTAGGACAGGTGCTGTGGTTGCCATTGCTTTGACCATCTCAAAGGCTTCTTGTTAGCGATGGGACCAACTTCAGGAACTTTCAGATTTCAGTAACTCGCTGACGAGTGACAGGTTTGGTAGGAATTTTTTTCAGATAACTGATCATTCCAAGTACTTGACGTAATTCTGTTACGTTCTGCGGTGCTGAAAGTTCTTGGATTGCTTTAACTTTACCTGGGTCTGGGCCTACTGCTTCTTCATAGATAAAGTTTTCAAAGTAGCATATCTTAGGCTTGCTGATTTTACTCTTCTTCTCATTGAACTTCAGTCCAGACCTTGGAATCGTCGCGATCACTTCCTGAAGTCTTGCATCATGCTGTGCTACAGTTCTCCCATAGATTATGATGTCCTCTTGGATGGCTGCTATACTTTCCTGGTCCTTTAGAAGGTTAATCATTCTCTTCTGAAAACTTTCTAGCGCCGAGGGTATACAAAACGGCAATCGGCGGAAACAGAAACGACTGCTACGAGTGATAAAGTTTGTCAATCTTGAGCTTTATGGGTGCAAACGTATCTGCCAATAACCGCTTGATGCATCCAGTTTTAAAACCACTTTGGCCCCTGCCAACTTCGGAGCAACATTCTTCTAAGGCAGGTAGAAAGGCAATCGGATTAACTTGGCCACAAGAGTGGCGTTTAATTTCAAGACGATTACAAGTCCTGACTTCTCAATCAAACACAAGAAACATTATCGTACACTGATAGTAATTTAATTCAGTGGATTGATCTAAAAATAGCCAAACAGAGTCTTCATCGAAATGTAGCCAAGAGCAGAGGAGGAGTCAAGGGGATGGCGGAGGGACAACGAAAGGAGGGAATGTAAACTTTAAAAGCTGAGCAGCTATCACGGTCGGCGTTGGCAGAAAAAAGGGGGTAATGATAGCGAATCTCCAGAATTAATAGCTCGTCCTACGAGTCTATTCAAAACCCGATTAAGATATCTCGTCCCTAAAACTACTTGCGCACAAGCGCACTGCAAAACATGAAAGGAAAAGCAAGCAGGTAAAACCATTTGAAGACCTTCTTCTGCATATACCTTGTTTGGACAGATCGCTTGCTATTATAATAGAAGCGTGATTTTAACCGCCACCCGGTTAGCTCAGTTTGTAGAGCACCGGACTGCTAAGCGGGAGGTCGCTGGTTTCAGCCCAAGACCGGGCCACAAACCAGCCTTGGGGTGTACACGTTGAAATGAAAGCTTCCTATCGAAGACAAGTTTCGCCTTCCTTGACACTATAGCATCGTGTATGGCTTAAGTTTATTTTCTCATTAGTTTTCAAGCAACAGCTGTTACCATAGCGATAGTAACGCGTGGTCGGCATTTTGAAAAAGGCCAATTATCTCGAAATCTAGTCAAACACTTCAATAGTATGAGCTATTAAAGTTTCACAACTTGTAGGTCAAATTAGAAAAAAAAAAATCTAAGAGCCTGTTCAAGTAAATTGCAAATAGAGTTTTGAAGGCCGGTTTTCTTCACTCCCGAATTTTTCTTCAAGCTTTACAAGGAAATAATAAACTTTTACACTTTTTTTCCCAAGGAATTCTCATTGTATCAAAAACAATTTTTAGTTCACATCGAGCTTCCTAGGTAGCAGTAATTGTAAAATATTGAAAACACGGACAGGTCAAAACGCTCCTAATTTACATAAATTTAGCCGTTCTCGTACTTAAATATCTTATTATCGCAGTTGAGTTTCAGACGTGCCTAACGTAGCTGCAGAGCCACTGTATCTGCAAATGGTAAGGACTAGTTCACCACAATGCTCAAAACGGCGGTGGACACGATATGACGTTTACACAATTTAGTATTCCTTATCATCAGAGTAGTCACGTTATACGACAGCATCACCCTATTGGCCATGTTCTAAACGAGTAAGGGCCTGGGAACAAATGCAATCTTCATTGAAAATCAGTGGCATTGAACTAAATCATAAAATAAGTACTCTCAGCGAATTTTAGTATGTTTGGTCGAGAAGTCGCCAGTTGACATGCATTTAGATCTTTAAAAAAAATCCCATACAAATGTCTCTATTTCGGAAAGTGTGTCCCTCCAAACCATACAAAGTCTCTAATTTTCACAATTTCAAAAGCTTTTGTTTCAGCTCCAATTCTACTGAACAGCGTCAAAGATGGTAAGGTGACCATTTTTGAGATATTCTTTCATGCAGTGGAAACATTTTTTTTCCAATCGATAAATTTTAAAAATCATTCCCAGGTCCTCACTCGTTTCGGACATGGTCAATTTCGTAGACAGAAAACTGAGAAAATAGGTTGTCCGCCAATGGCCGGCGCTGGCGGCCTTTTTCAGTCGGTTCAGTCAACTTTGTGGACGCCGTTTGCCTCGTAAAGGGATTTTCCCGTGGAGCTGACCTTCAAATCTCGAATGAGGGAGAAGGAGCCGTTGACTGGTGCCGATGCCTGATCGGCGGCCACGAAATTTCCGTTCGCCTTTACCTGCAGCTCGTACTCCACCCGGAGATAAGCGTTATACCAGTCAACAATGACGTCTCAGTCTTTTACATCGATAACCAACCCACCTTTGGTTTGTTCCTGCCCGTTTCCCGGCAACGTAAGAGGGCTGTTCAGTTGGAATTGGAGGTAGTCCACCTTGTTGAACAAGCGGGGCGCTCTGAACATCGCTGTATAAAAACCAAAAACAATTTCACTTCAAATTTCTGTTTCAAGGTAGGATTACAGTTGGTTGGCCAAAATTTGGCTGAGTTTCACCATTGAGTCTGAGGCTGCCTGCCTTTTCGGAGCAGGTGTTTTGCGGCCCGCAAGCAGCTGGCGGATCTTTTTGCCGCCCTTCTCGGTCACCAACTGAGCCCCCTTTTCAGTTGCCTTTGCGACTGCCTTTGCGGCGGCCTTTTTCAGGGCAGGCTGTAGAAGGAACAAATGTAATAACTGGTCACAAATGTAATAAAGTCACAAGTGTAATTAGGCTTGGTCACAAATGTAATAAAGTCACAAGTGTAATAAGGTTTGGTCACAAATGTAATAAGGGTTCAGGTATGGGCAAAAACGTGAAAGGCCCCTGCCATTGATGTCATCACCAAGTTGATGTCATCATCAGTCAATATCGCTTTAGTTTTATTATTTTTCACATCATCTAATGAGAAGCTTGTCTTAATTCCACGTATGAATTAACTACAAAGCTTTTGTACAAATTAGGTACTGCTCTCAAATGATAGCATCATTAAGTATATCCAAATGACATAATAAATCGCTTCAATTTCACATTAAGTGCCAACAACAAAACCGTCAGTACAATCTGGTTCATAAAAGAAAGAAACACTGTCAACACAAAAATAATGAACACTATTCAAACGCTCAATTACCTCAACTCAGGAAGTCAAAAACAATCCGTTGATCCACAGCTAACGACAAATTGTTGAAACAGTTTACTCTTTCCTGCTGCCCCTCAATGTTGGGGTCACAGGATTTGCTGAGACATGACGAGACGCAGCGGAGTCTATCTGGAAGTATTACATAGGGATGCGGGGTTGTGGATCCCGCATTCCTTACATATTTGAATTTCAATCTGTCAGTGAGTCAGCCCGTGTAAAGTAGAAGGCGTGAAAATTCGCAAGTGCGGCTGTCAAAACTAATTTTTGTCACCGGAAACACTGTGATTGAGCCGTGAGAAAATTAGGATCACTTTCTATGCGGCGGGGAGACTGAGAAAGTGACGAGACAACAAACAATAATGCAGAAGTCCAAATCACGCATTCGTTTTTTAATTATTATTTTTTTTTTATTAAGAAAACCCGGCCGAATTAGGAATACCGGTAAACTCGCCTACGCCTCCACAACTCGTTCGCTTCCTGGTAGGTGAGTTCACTCAAGTAATGTATGTTCAGTTATAACTTGTGAGCGTTTACAATTATAGCACGTTTTCCTTTATCTATGAAAAATTTGCTCAAGGCCGGCTATGTTGATTTGATTAAATTTCCGTGGATTTTCCTACGACCGTAACAAGGAGCAGTGGCTTTCAGTATTTGACGTGAGATGGATGTGAAGATGAATACAATAAACAACTGTGAGAATCTGTGACTTTGGAGAGCACACTGGTACATAAGTTGTTGCCACGGATAGAAACTTTAATATCAAGAAGAGCCAGCGAAGTTTCTGTAATTTCCCAGGTATATTTCAGAGCCGGATGAGAGAAACTGACGGAGGTTATAAATTCATTGAGTTCCTCAAAACACTGCACCGATGCCGTCGTCAATGTCGTGACCGTATAGTTCAGGTTTAGGGTCTTTGTATTGATTGAAGAATTGGTGCTCAACGTATAACCTACAAAAAACAAAAATAAAAACAAAAAAGAAAAATTGAAGAAGAATGGCGTAGCTGGGTACCATTTTTGTGCTTATCGCCACACAATTAATTTGCTTTCAATAGTTATCAGCGAATGAAAAAGAAAAAAAGGTCGGGGTGGGGGGGGGGGGGGGGGGCGGAGGTACTCCCTTATATGCGCTATATCAGGTATATGGGGCACCAAAGGGTATGGATTTTTAGCCGTGTTGGTCTGAAATAGGTTATCGATTTTGAACATTTTGGTCTGAAATAAGGTATGGTTTGTCCACTCGTCTTGGATTGGGTATGCTTTTTTAGAAGAAGCTACTTCCTCGTCAGTAGGCGATAAGACCATCTGCAAAAGCCCTTCTTTTTTGTCCTTAATTATCTTTTATCTTTTATCGCGCACATGAAATAAGTCTGAAACAAGGTATCAAATTTTTGATCAGGTCTGAAATAGGGTAGGGAGAACCGCTGTTTTTGTTCTGAAATAGGGTAAGTGTTTCGGGAAGGGGCCGCACGCCCTACCCAATTTTTCTGGGAGTACACCCCACCCCCACCCCACCCCCCTCGCCGGGATCAAGTTAATACCGAAAGGGGTAAAAATCTAGAGGAAAAATTCATCTTTCAAATCGTATCAATGAACGCTTTTCATTCTATTTATTTCCATTTTTCACGTAGCTCCAGGTTCTGTGCACAAACCATACATAACCCGCAATTCCTCGATGCGATCTGTCGAAGGGCAAACACTAGAAACGTCAGCTTTTTTAATCTCTTTAAGGTGGTCAATTCCGTTGACAAACCATATTGTCGTGTTTCACTCCACAACAGGCGCAGAACCTGACAGTTTCTTCTAAAACTAACCCTTTTCATTCTCATCCGTTGATCATATTTTTTTTTTCATTATAAACATTTACTGTAGCTCAAACAACATTATTTTGTGTTTAGATTCATTATTACACCAAACGAAGTGGGTAACCTGTGACACAAACTCAAAATATAACACTGCCTAATCTAAGCCAGTTCCACCTCACGGATTTTGGGAACTTTTTAGTACGGAAGTACATGTAAGCTGACTACTATCTTTCATTGGCAGTAACAAAAAATTCCGTTCCAATTTGTTTGAATTTAAATCACAAGACAAATGGACTATTCGTGACATCTCATGCCACTAGTAACCTTGGTGATACTTCAATAGTTAAAATGAAAATAAAAACAAGAATTGTTATAGGCAACAGTAGCACACTCTGACGATACACATGGATACAACTGGTAACTTTGGAGAAACTTGAATAGTTAAAATAAAAACAAGAATTATTAAAGGCAACAGTAGCACACTCCGACGATACATGTGGATGCCACTGGTAACCTTGGTGATACTTGAACAATCAAACTAAAAATAATAACAAGAATTGTTAAAGGCAACAGTAGCACACTCCGATACAACATCTGGATCCCACTGGTACCCTTGGTGATAGTTGATCAGATATAATTAAAATGAAAACAAGAATTGCTAAAGGCAAAAGTAGCACACTCCGACGAAACATCTGGATGCCACTGGTAATCTTGGTGATACTTGAGCAGTTAAAATGAAATATAAAACAAGACTTGTTATAGGCAACAGTAGCAATCTCCGACCAAACATCTGGATGCCATTGGTAACCTTGGTGATACTTGAGCAGTTAAAATGAAACTAAAAACAAGAATTGTTATAGGCAAAAGTAGCACACTCCGACGAAACATCTGGATGCCACTGGTAACCTTGGTGATAGTTGACAAGTTATAATGAAAATGAAAACAAGAATTGTTATAGGCAACAGTAGCACACTCCGACGAGACATCTGGATGCCACTGGTAACCTTGGTGATACTTGAGCAGTTATAATGAAAATGAAAACAAGAATTGTTAAAGGCGACAGTAGCTCACTCCGACAAAACATCTGGATGCCACTGGTAACCTTGGTGATACTTGAGCAGTTAAAACGAAAATGAAAACAAGAATTGTTATAGGCAACAGTAGCACACTCCAACGAAACATCTGGATGCCATTGGTAACCTTGGTGATACTTGAGCAGTTAAAATGAAAATGAAAACGAGAATTGTTATAGGCAACAGTAGCACACTCCGATGAAACATCTGGATGCCACTGGTAACCTTGGTGATAGTTGAAGAGTTATAATGAAAATAAAAAAAAGAATTGTTAAAGGCAACAATAGCACACTTCGACGAAACATCTGGATCCCACTGGTAACCTTGGTGATACTTTAGGAGTTAAAATGAAAATGAAAACAAGAATTGTTATAAGCAACAGTAGCACTCTCTGACGAAGCATCTCGATGCCACTGGTAACCTTGGTGATAGTTGCTCAGTTATAATAAAAATAAAAACAATAATTGTTATACGCAACAGTAGCACACTCCGACGACACATCTGGATGCCACTGGTAACCTTGGTGATAGTTGATCAGATATAATTAAAAAATGAAAACAAGAATTATTCAAGGCAAAAGTAGCACACTCCGACGACGCATCTGGTTGCCACTGGTAACCTTGGTAATACTTCAGCAGTTAAAATGAAAATGAAAACAAGAATTGTTATAAGCAACAGTAGCACACTCTGACGAAACATCTGGATGCCACTGGTAACCTTGGTGATACTTGAGCAGTTCTAATGAAAATGAAAACAAGAATTGTTATAAGCAACAATAGCACACTCAGACAAAACATCTGGATGCCACTGCTTACCTTGTTGATACTTGAGCAGTTAAAACGAGAATGAAAACAAGAATTGTTATACGCAACAGTACCGCTCCCCGACGAAACATCTGGATGCCACTGGTAACCTTGGTGATACTTGAGCAGTTAAAATGAAATGAAAAGAAGAATTGTTATAGGCAATAGTAGAACACTCCGACAAAACATCTGGATGCCACTGGTAACGTTGGTGATAGTTAATCAGTTATAATGAAAATGAAAAAAGGAATTGTTTTAGGCAACAGTAGCACACTCCGACGAAACATCTGGATCCCACTGGTAACATTGGTGATAGTTAAACAGTTATAATGAAAATGAAAACAAGAATTGTTATAAGCAACAGTAGCACACTCCAACAAAACATCTGGATGCCACTGGTAACCTTGGCGATACTTACGCAGTTAAAATTAAATTGAAAACAAGAATTGTTATAGGCAACAGTAGCACACTCCAACGAAACATCTGGATGCTACTGGTAACCTTGGTGATACTTGAGCAGTTAAAATGAAAATGAAAACAAGAATTGTTATAGGCAACAGTACCACAGTCCGACGAAACATCTGGATGCCACTGCTAACCTTGGTGATAGTTGATCAGTTATCATGAAAATGAAAAAAGACTGTTAAAGGCAACAGTAGCACACTCCGACGACACATCTGGATGCAACTGGTAACCTTGGTGATAGTTGATCAGATATAATAAAAAAAATAAAAACAAGAATTGTTAAACGCAACAGTAGCACACTCCGACGAAACATCTCGATACCACTCGTAACCTTGGTGATACTTGACCAGTTAAAATGAAAATGAAAAAATGAAAACAAGAATTGTTATAAGCAACAGTAGCACACTTCGAAGAAACATCTGGATGCCACTGCCAACCTTGGTGATGGTTGATCAGTTATAATAAAAATGAAAACAAGAATTGTTATAAACAACAGTAGCACACTCCGACAAAACATCTGGATGCCACTGGTAACCTTGTTGATACTTGAGCAGTTCTAATGAAAATGAAAACAAGAATTGTTATAAGCAACAATAGCACACTCAGACAAAACATCTGAATGCCACTGGTTACCTTGTTGATACTTGAGCAGTTAAAACGAGAATGAAAACAAGAATTGTTATACGCAACAGTACCGCTCTCCGACGAAACATCTGGATGCCACTGGTAACCTTGGTGATACTTTAGCAGTTAAAATGAAAATGAAAACAAGAATTGTTTTAGGCAACAGTAGCACACTCCGACGAGACATCTGGATCCCACTGGTAACACTGGTGATAGTTAAACAGTTATAATGAAAATGAGAACAAGAATTGTTATAAGCAACAGTAGCACACTCCAACAAAACATCTGGATGCCACTGGTAACCTTGTCGATACTTGAGCAGTTAAAATGAAAATGAAAACAAGAATTGTTATAGGCAACAGTAGCACACTCCGACAAAACATCTGGATGCCTCTGATAACCTTGGTGATACTTTAGCAGTTAAAATGAAAATGAAAACAAGAATTGTTATAGGCAACAGTAGCACACTCCGACGAAACATCTGGATGCCACTGGTAACCTTGGTAATAGTTGATCAGTTATAATGAAAATGAAAACAAGAATTGTTATAGGCAACAGTAGCACACTCCGAAGAGACATCTGGATGCCACTGGTAACCTTGGTGATACTTGAGCAGTTATAATGAAAATGAAAACAAGAATTGTTATAGGCAACAGTAGCACACTCCGACGAAACATCTGGATGCCACTGGTAACCTTGGTGATAGTTGATGAGATATAATTAAAAAATGAAAACAAGAATTGTTAAAGGCAACAGTAGCACACTCCGACGAAACATCTGGATGCCACTGGTAACCTTGGTGAGACTTGAGCAGTTATAACGAAAATGAAAACAAGAATTGTTATAAGCAACAGTAGCACACTCCAACAAAACATCTGGATGCCACTGGTAACCTTGTTGATACTTGAGCAGTTAAAATGAAAATGAAAACAAGAATTGTTAAAGGCAACAGTAGCACACTCCGACGAAACATCTGGATGCCATTGGTAACCTTGGTGATACAGTTAAAATTGAAAACAAGATTTGCTTAAGGCAACAGCAGCACACTTTGACAATACATCTGGATGTTACTGGTAACCTTGGTGATTCCTGAGCAATTTATTTTGTATATTTTTCTTATTTTATGCTATTTGAGACTAGATCAACAGATTGAAAAAGATCCAAATTGTTTACATCTTTTCCAATGTGTCGATCTAGTCTCAAGTAGCATAAAATCAAAAAATATACAAAATAAATTTCTCAGGAAAAAATGCCTTTTTTTCAATGGGGAGTGTATGCCCCACAGTATCTTCTACATTTCCCAAGATATTCATTTTTTTGGGACCTGAAAAAAAAATGGACATTTGTCATAAATGAGCTGCTGACTGCATTGACACCAACGAGCAACAATACATGTAAGCCATTGACTTCCAGTTATGAAACATCCCCAGAGGATTTTTTTATGTTTAGTCTTAACCATTTTACATACCTGAAATTGAGCTAACATGGATATTGTGTTTTCCAATTTCTGTTTTTTGTCTAGTCTTCTTTTGCACCGTCAGTTGGTCCCATTGAAGGACTCTGGACCATAACTTGTCAGTGCCCAGTTGGCCTCCTGCAGGGAATTAATCTTGTAGGCAACAAAGCCAAAGAATCAAGAAGCTGCTCAGTATTTTGTCTTCCCATGTGTGACATTGCAAAGAGTTGAATACTGCTCAGCTCCTCCTTACTTGTTAAGTGGTTTCTGAAAAGTAGAGTATTGCAGCATTGGATAAGAAGAATCCTTGAAAAGAAATCTAGGAAAGAAATCTTAGAATCGCTAATTTCGTACGTTATCTTAATTCGTTCATCCTTAGTATTTATAGCACTCAGAAATTCTGAAAGGATTTCTCGCGTCCCATCCCAGATGACAAATATATCATCAATAAATCGCTTGTAAAGAGTAAGATGTTGAGCATACAACTCTATAATGTCCCTTTCGTGATAATACATAAATGCATTTGCCGCTGTAACAGCAAAGGGAGTGCCCATAGCGATTCCGTGTATTTGATGGTATATGTCACAGCTAAATTCTGATTTAAGGAAATTATTCTCAAAGACTAATCTAGTTAACTGAACCAACAGAGGAGTTTGCGTAACCTTACCCTCGCGGAGCAAGAGGTCAAGAGCAATAATAGCCTTCTTAGTGTCAATGTTTGGGTAAAGTGATGACACATCCGCTGTGACAAGAAGGCAATTTGCGGGTAGCTTAATCCCCTCTAGACATTGGATCAGTTCACCAGAGTCACGTAACACCGTAGGCATGGTTATAGAAGGTTTAACTAACTCGTCTATAAGAATACTAATAGGCCTGGTGATGTAAGAGTGAGAAGCTGCGATAGGCCTTCCAGCTATAGGTGACTTGTGAATCTTAGGAATAATGTAGAACTTAGCGGGATCGAGACTTCTAGGATTGTCATCAAGACTACGAAGAAATTTGTGAGAATTTGGAGGTAGAAAGCTAAAGTAACTCTTAACAAGTTTTTCCCTTGTCTCGATTACCTTTTGACGTCTGAATGTCCAGTCATCTTTGGTGACTTTAACATACGACTTAGTGTCATTTAGGTGATTTAGAGTTTCTTGTTCTACCCATTCTGTGGAAATGAGAGCAGGTCCAAGGTTTTTGTCCGTTGCTAGGACGCGAACCGTAGGATCTTCCTTGATCTCACGCAATCCACTCCGTTCATCAGACGACAGATTATTTCGCCAGCCTGGTTTATTCTGATGGAAGTTCTCCAGTAAAGTAAGTCTTGACGAATTTTGTACAGGTGTTCCTCGAGGTCAGGATCTTCCCGTGGAGGATTCCAGCATGATCTTACGTACAGTTTAGGATTAAAATCAGGATCATCGGGCTGATTGGCATATTTGTAATGCAACCGGACACTGCGACAGAAGTCCTGTACTTGACCCTCGAAAACACGCGCAGTTGGGGGCTGAAGCGTGGGCCTGAACTTCAGACCCAGGCCAAGAGTTTGTGACTGCGTCGCGGTGAGAGTGGCGTGTGAAAGATTGTGAAATTCCAAGTTCCGTGGTAATAAGTCCAAGATCGGTTTGTTTGCCATTTTATCCAGCCATTTCTCGTAACTGGCTCGTATGTCTATTTTACGACAGCGTTTCCTCGGCCTTTTACGTTTTTTGACTGCTGGCGACGTGAAACAGAGGAAGACCGGCTATCTGAGAACCCCACTCGTGGTTTTCTCGCTGCTGTCTTTCTCCTTTCTATTGATCGACTTTGCCTGCCTTTTGGCGTGTTTTTGGCTGCCAATGCGTCTCGCTGGTTACGACTGGAATTGCGGCGTTGGCTGCGATTCCTGGAGCTTAATCGTTCCGTGTTACGGCTTCTGGGAATTTTGGAGTTTTTACTGGGAGCTTGGCGTGTCTTTACCGGGGAGGAAATTGGTTTAAGCTTTGAGACTTCTCGTTGCACGGCACGCCGAACCATGTCGTGGATGGATTCCTCGTTGATGGTGAATTGTGCTTCCATTCGCTCCGCAGTTTTGGCGGCTTTGCTTGCTTTCTTGGTGTTCTCCGTTACCCGTTTAGAAGTCCGTTTTGCGGCGCACTTGAAGTAAAAGTCATCGGCGAAAGATGTTGCTGATTTGGCAAACTCGTCCGCTTCGATGTTCAGAGAAGGCTCACTTGACTGGAACGAGTTTCTCCAAGTCTCTATAGTTGTGAGGACTTTCTGTTTTTCTTCCGTGCATCGATCTTTCACGTGCTGTTCGTCCAATTGAAGGGCCTCGATAGTGGCGTCTAGAAGCTTCAATTCAGCCTCTTTAATTATGACATTAAATGTTTGTTGAAGATATTCCGCGTTTCTGCCTTTCGCAGTGACATTGCCAATCTTCATACCATTGGGCACCTTCCCGTCGCTTTTTGAGGACTCAAGTCTTTGCTTACGCTCTTGTAGAGCATAAAGCTGGTTTTCGGCATCGATGAGGTTGTAGACAAGCTTTTTGAGGACGCGTTGAAAGTGGTTGTCGATCCACGTTTGGGATTCTGCTGATTCTTCGGCTGATGCTCGAAGATCTTCCACTATATCATCACGCGCACTGCTCTGTCTCTCCGCAGATTCTTGCCGCTTTTTAAGTTTCAAGGCACTTTTACCTTTCTTGAGTCCAGGGCGACCTGTAGTGTTGCTGAACATTGTGGCTTCTTCTAGTGACGACTTAGACAATTTTTTAAACAAAAACTAGTGAGCAGCACACAGCAACAGATCTTGTCAATGTTTTTTAATATTATCCGACCGGTTTCGTCTGATCAGACAGACTTCATCAGGGATTTAACAAGATTACAAATTGAACTACTTTTATACTAAACATTTACAGTATAAAGCACGTTCAAAGTAGGGTGTGAACAGCAAAAAACACCCACAAACAAATACGCACAGGATACAACGTAAATCCTGCGTTACAAAATGTGCAATAGTTAATTTTGGGGGTCACGATTTAACGTTAAATCGTGACCCCCAAAATTAACTATTGCACATTTTGTCGTAACTGGTTCCTGGCCCCAAATAGTTGATTATGTCAAGAAACCGGAACTTCGGAAGAAACACAAACATTAATTTGTTCGCATCTTTAGCCACTCTCACTTTTTAGTCATTTCAGCGAGGTAATTCGCCAAATGCTCTTTCAAAAGATTCAAGTCGTAGCAGCCAGAGTTGAAACCAAGCACGAGCACTGCGTCACACCACCCGGCGATTTTGGATCGTTGGTCTTTGGACAGCAAGTCGAAAATATGTGGCATGAAAACCCTTCTGACTTCCTCCCGAATTCTTTTCCCCCGCCGTTCGATCTCCTCTACAAATTTGCGAATTAGCTCTTTGGGGTCTCTGTCGCAGATATTTGTTGGTTCGCGCTCGAGTGTGTCGCCGATTGAGAAACAGATTGGTTTGAGAACGTTTTGAATGTGGAGTGTGGGTGTCGGGTCCTTCCTCTTGGTTTTGTCCCCACATGCCTCGAAGTCAAAGATGATCGAGTGTGGATAGGTTCTGGTTAAAACCGGGGGCAGCGCCTCCTTTGTTTCCCTGACTTGACACGATCGCGCTTCGACCACACGGACACCCGCTGCTCGGAGTTTTGTGTCCATGGGAGTGTTGCTTGGTGCAAGTCTTTGTGGGTTTTCCCGTCGTGGGCGATTTTGGTGTCGCGGTCGGGGTAACAGTATGGGCAGCCATGCCAGTAACACCCTTGGTATTGGTACATTGTTTTGGTCTTGGCGTGAAACCCATCCACTGGGCGCCCCAAAATCCACGGCTCGCGCCCGTGCCCACATTGGGCGTGATGAATGTGATTTCCTCATTGGCGGGCTTGTTGTTCCACCCAGTGGATCCCTTGGGCGGAGGCGGTCGATTTGGGGAAGAAAGCCTTCTCAAACTCGGTCTGTGGTTTTTCGATTTTTTGGTTGGGGCATTCCACCACGGTTTCTCCTCGAGAACAGGTTGCTATGTGTCGTTGCAGATGACATGCTTGCGTGGATCTTGTTTGGCAGTGCGGACAAACGTAGTTTTGACCCACAAGCTCTATCTTCTTCACAACAAGCGCGTGGCCCTCAAAGACATTAATTGTGAGGACGTTTGTGAGTTTTGGGTTGGGTTTGGAAGGAGGAGCCAATTTATTTCTTACCCCCTTTTCTCAGGTTCATAAACGCGAATCCCCAACCAATCGCAGAAGAGCTTATCGTGATTAAGATGTTGTTCGACTTTGTCAAGCTCATCAAGTGAAGTTTTTGGGCAGTCGCGTGGAATGATTTCGAGCTGGTAAAAACTCTTCGCCAACTCGCGGGCCCTTTTTGTGCTTCGGTCGGGTCTGGCTCCTTGATGGACGGCGAGACATCTCCAAAGGCAAAGGTTGTCTTGAAATGTGTTCAAACACACCACTGGGCCGTGATGTCCGCGTGTCAAATTCCTCTACCACTCCGGCAGAGGACCTGTTCCCAACAGCGGTTGACGGGTGTTAACGATCTTCACGAAGACATCAGAAGGGGCCTCGAAAACCCACTGTGTGTTTGGCCTTTCAAGCCGACTCTGAGACAGCGGCTCTTCCTCTTTCCGCCGCAGCCAGGCTTCCACATCAGAACGGCGGTTGACCCAACGTGAATCCTCTCGACGGTTGTTTTAATACAACATCAGAGAGTCTTCGTTGATGTTCCTCCGTCAAAAAGAATATGAATACCGAATGTAAAAGGAGGTGTTGGCCGCCGCCTCAATCCTGTTCATGAAGGTTTGTGTCTTGTCTCTGTTGAGGTTGTTGCTGACCCGCCATCGGGTAAACCGACGGCCACTTCGGGTTTCCACTCCTTCAAGCTCGGGAGCACCAAGCAGTGTTGCGAGCATTGTTTGGTTGTTTGTTTGGGCGTCTGGTCTCGCAGGTGGGAAAAGGGGATCAAACTCTGCCAAAATGTCTTGCTGCGACGCTGCTGCCATGGCGCGGGTATATTTTGGTGAAAATTTTTCTCGCAAAATTAATTGCCGGGGGGAAGCCACTGGTGGCCGCTTTCTGCGAGCCGCTGGCACCGGCCGCTTGCCTTCCATCAATCCTACCCCATACCCCCCTCTCTCTAATAAGGTGACCCCCACTGCTTGGTTGTTTTTGATTCTTTATTTGTTTCTTTGGTTTTAGTGTTTTTTCCTGCTGTCTTGATTGTGCCTTCCCTTCGGAGTAGTAATAGGTGGAGTGATTGGATACAACCGGAGCGCTGTATCCCCGACGAGCAAAGCGAGTAGGGGTGCTGCGCGGAGGTGGTATTCAATCACTCCACCTATTACTAATCCCGTTTGACAGGAGGCGTTTCTACAATCATTGTTAACATTATTCGAAAATGATAGTTGATCGTCTAAAGTAACTCCTAAGAGCGTTATCTCCGATTTCTGATCAATTACGATGTCATTAATAATAACGATGTGTAGATCCTTATGACAATTCCTCGGACCCAGACTCATCACCTGATACTTTGAAAAATTTCCTTGTAAAAGACTGTTGTTGTACCACTTAGAGATGTTGTTTCCTTCCTCAGTTAAAATTTTTTCCGCCTTGTTAGTTGTCTTCGCCACTGAGAACAGTTGGTGGTCATCAGCATACATAAATAACCTGTTTTCGTCAGTGGAGAAGTGTAGATCGTTTTGGAAAACATTCCAAAGAAGAGGCCCCAAGCCTGATCCCTGGGGACAACCTCTCGTGGTCGCGTACCAGCCGCTTGTTGTTTCTTGACTGATCTTAACTCTGTTTTTCCTGTTTGTGAAATATAATCACATCAGGGCTAGTGAGTTGTTAGAGAAACCGTATGCTCTCAGTTTGTTTATCATTAGCGGAGGGTATGGCGAATCGAATGCCTTTGGCATGTCAGTGGACAAGACTCCAACAACGTTCCTGTCAACAGCCTTTTTTCATCTTTCTACTGTTACGGTATCGCTCAACCGACAGAAAAGATACACTGCGAAACTCTTCTACAAACCCAAGTTATTTATTTGACGGTACGTAACTAAATCCTAGTTACAAAGGAGCGATTTCTAAACAATACAATCTGCTATCAAACTAGCTTAAGCCTACTGCTAAATCTTCAGTCAACACTGACACAAACCCACAATAAATGTCGATGTCTCCGAAGAAATCTCCTTTCGATCCACTTGATCTCAAATGAAGTTTCTCAGTAGCTCTCTATAATTCTCTCGTTATAGCTTCTCCAGTCGGTCTCTGCCGACAACAACCACAACTCATCACAGCAGGCAATTCTCTCTCAGTTGTGTAATCTTTTCCACTTCACTTCGATTAATCTTTAGGATTCCCAAGTTTGATCACATTTCGCCCGCCTTATTTCAACTTCACTGGCTTCCTGTGGCTGATCGCGTTCATTTTAAGCTGTTACTTTTAGTTTACAAATCTCTTAACAATCAAGGCCCACAATACATTCAAGAATATTTGCAGCCATACTCCGCTACTGGTCACCACCTACGTTCCTGCGACCAGGGCCTCCTTAAGATCCCCAGAACTAATTTTAAGACTTATGGTGATCGCGCTTTTGCCCGCTCCGGACCATTTCTGTGGAATAAACTGCCGCGTGAAATTCGAAACAGCCAGAGTGTAGTCATTTTTAAGTCCAAGCTTAAGACATATCTGTTCAAGCTGGCTTACAATTTGTTGTAACATTTTAAATAGTTTTAACAATTTCATATTTTTAAATTTAATCGCTTAATATTTCTGATATTCTTATATAATAGTTTGTAAAGCGCCTTAGAATATTTTTATAATTTTAGCGCTTTAGAAATGTAAATTATTATTATTATTATTATTATTATTATTATTATTATTATATTATTATTCACTTTATATTTCATCTTCTGACTGCTGCAGTCCACAACGAACATCCACAACTGAATCACTTCTCGTAGAACTCTTTAGTAGCTTGGAATATGGCATCATTCTTGATCACTTGCTTTATAGTTGTCCACGGTAGCTTGGGTTATAGTGGTTAGTGCGCCCTGCCACCACCAACAACAACAGTCGCTTCCTAGCGAAATCCTTATATACAATTAACATTCTAGAACCTTCTTGGAGCTTCTAACAGAACTATTGTAGCATGACATCGTAATTACATCATTCAGTAGAATGTTCTAAATTGTTCTGTAGCGTGACAGGAGAAGGTTCTGGTACAAACATTGCGTGACTTGAGATTCTAGAAATTACCAGAAACTTAGTATTTACAATCGTTCTCCATAACACTACCAATCCAATGAGGGAGGTCTCACAGCTCTGATCCTTTCGATATGCAGTCAATTTGGTGCCTCACATTGGGTCTATAAATGATGCCAGCTGTTTGCTCAGTAACTGCTCAAAGACTTTCCCTATCACTGTTAATACTGTAACAGGTCTATAGTTCTTAATGTCTTGTTTGTTATCTTTTTTAAACACTGGTACCCAGTCACCTTTCTTCCATTGCGGTGGCTAATCACAGGATTTGATGCAATGGTTATATAAGTCAGCGAGGGGATAAGAAAACTCCCTACTTGCTATCTTCAAGATCTTGGGAGGTATTAGGTCGTGACCTGTGCTCTTGGTAGAATCCAAGTTAGATAGCATAACCGCAATTTCCTTGGCCTCAAGCATATGGAATCTAAATTGTGAGGGGTCACCAGGAATTCCACGATTACAGCTTTGCGTTATTATGTGCACACTCTCGTGGTCGTACAGTTGGTCCTCGGACATGCTTAGACAGGCAAGGCCAGTAGTTGTGAAATTTCCGAGAACAATCTTTCACTCCTTCTTATCATCTGATAAAAAAAAAACAGGGGTCTTAATTTTTTTTGTTATGTTTGTTTGTTTTACGTCTTCTCTTATTCGCAACAATACGATATGTGGAACTTGAGCAAAGCTCACCAACAACTAAAAGAAGTAGATTATTGGAAAACATGGCTCATTCTGCATTCCTTACCAATATACTAACTTAGGGCAGGATCGCACTTGCGGGCTAGTTTTAAAATGTCCTGACATTTTTTGAAAATAAATTGTCTCGACAAGTTGTCAGAGACATCTTGAAGAGTAACAGAAGGTATTATTACTAGTACAACAGCTTTGGACGTGTTACCGGCATTCCAGTACATTCCTTGTTGGTGTTTTGCAAAGCAACAACGTTAAAGTACCAAATTCTGGGTATTGGAGTGAACAGCTTTGTCTTTCACAACCACATGCAGGACGGTAGCATAACCTACGATGACAACATGCACAGCAGATTCACGAAATTAAAAGAATACTATAAAACAATTCATTTTCCTCAGTACATATTTCGTCAAAGAGTAAATAAAATTTTGGTGGTGTAAAGCTTAACGCGTTTATTTTCGGTGCTGTTCTCAAACATTCGAGTGCACGTATTTTCAGTGAAAACATGTGTCAGCCACCAACTATTTGGTTGGAAAAATGCCCAACGAGAAAAATGTTGTTGTCTGAAGTCACAGGGTGCAGTTTTCTCCAATCTGAAAAAATAATAATACCAGTCCATACAAATGGATCGCACTTCTATTGCATTTTTTTTGGACTGAAAACGACAAAATCCGCCGCACATGTGGCGTGGACCAATAATAAGACACCTTCTTTGCTGTTTATATTGCTAGAAACGTTGTTAGCCTTAAAAAGAAAGGAGGTCGCACTTGTGTTTGTAACAACTGAAGCATTAGTGATGTAATCCACCAAATGTTATCAAACGTGCCCGCGAGTGCTTTCAGTCACTTATGCTCTACAATTCTTTAGACATGGATGAATGTTCCACCAACTCACACAATTGCAGTGTAAATGCTGTGTGCAACAATACTCAAGGATCCTACAACTGTACATGCAACGCTGGATATATTGGAGATGGGAAAACATGTGCTAGCTATGGTAAGTTGATTTAGTTGTTAATTTACTCTAGCACTGGGGGGAGGAGGCTAAAAGGGCTACCCAAGATGTTTTGCTTCCAACCATTTTATCAACGGTCCTTGCGCATTTGACCTAACATTCAGAGATGAATTTCTTGATTGCGGTGCGATTTACTGCTCGGCCAGGGAGACCTTACCATGCTTCAGGACTGGTGTATCTTCATTGTATTGATATAGGAAGAGTGGAAATTACACCAGTGACAAGTTTTCCTCGTGTGAAAATTCGCTTCGTGTTTAGTCACCTCCAAGCGAATTGGATTATCGGCGTCTCTGTTGTTTTCTGTGGAGCGACATTTAGCCGAAGGTAAACACACAGCAGCTGAAAGTACAAAACATACTTTATGTGCCATCGTTCTTGGGAGAAATTTGTTGGAGAACAGCAATAATGATGAGCTCATACTTTCCTTCAAAGATATATTAAATCAATGAAATTAAGTATTATTTTTCGTTGGCTTCACAAATCTTGCATCAGTCGTTAGCTAGCGCTGCCTAAAGATTTAAAATATTTGTTTGTTTGTTATTTTAAGACTTTTTCCAGGACTCTCAGAACTGGAGGCTTACCTTTTGGCACCGAATGTTGATTGCTCGCAGTCAAACGCAACATCGAAAATTTTTCCTTCGCTGCACATACGGACCACCGAGGGACCGGCTTTAGATTGCTTTATTTGCGGCATAAATGTAAATGACTTCATATGTTTGCTATTGTCTAATTGGTCATAAACTGAAATAGGTATGGTAATAAGACAGATGGGTAGGTCGTCAAGTGTGTTATAATTATTTTAAAATATATATATTTCAATTTCTAGGCTAGAAAAACCAATCTTATATAGTGTTATTTCCAACATGTCGATCGATCAGCTTTTCACTGACACAGAAGAATTTCATGACAGGAAAGTTTGTAACGAATGGTTCAGTCTTAAAAGTGTACTAGCAAGCCTACTCTGAAATCTACAATTCCACAAGTATAACTTTCCAACAATTAGGAAATAATAAATTAATAAATTCCGTGAAGAGGTATTTGTTGATATTATTATGTCCTGTAAGGAAAGATGAATCTTTTCTTTAGTAAGCTGGAACCAACAAGACGCAAATGCAAAGTCAAGAAAAGCGCACCGCATAAGAACAGTGATGGAGAAGATGGTGTAAGGTTTCTGGATAAACATGACAAAAGGAACACATGGCGTTCGTTACAAAGCCAATTTGTGCAGTTTGTCATTAGTGCAAAGAATTCAATTTAATACTTTCAACTGAAAGGCTCTTACGTAAGATTCAAGAGGTATCACATGAGGGAGTTCTCGGCTGTTCTCAAGAGAGGTTAAAGTCATTATGCGGCTTTGTAGTAGTATTAAGAAAGAGCGCTTTTCTACTGATTAATAGTTTACAATAGTCTCTAGATTTCTTTTTAGTCTCATCAAAGATATCACCGTTAATTTGATAAGAGGAGCGGTCTGTTGCTGGTTTACAAATACACATATTTTCATATTTCCTTTTTGATGAAGCGGTATGGAATGGCGTATTCCTGCCCACACTAAGAAGTTTGTTTTCTTTACCCTACCTGAAATCTGCATAAAAGAATCGTTGATGTTCTTGTGAAGTACAAGATCGCTAATATAGATTATTTCTGACTCGAAATAATTCCTGTAGAAAATCGGCATCTTCTTTGCGCCCCAGTCTCTTGGGGCGGATGCAACCTTTTCTCGAAACTCCGACCACCACCTCAACATCTTAGAGTAAAATTGTGGGAGTCTTGGGTAATCTCTAATGTCATAATTACAGTTTAAAAGAAACAATCCACCATAACTTTCTAGATTATGAATTAAATACTTTGTCCATGTTGCTTCATTTTTTATTAAATATTCTTTTAAGCCAAGCAAGCCTAAGTGAGATAATCATACTATCAACATCAATCATTTTTAAACCTCCATTGGCATAATCATTTATAGCGGAGGATCTCGTGACTTTATCAGGACTTTTCCAAAGAAAACGGAATAACATTTTGTTTAATTCTTTCACGAAGTCTTCCGTGGTAGGCATCAAGGACAATATAAAAACTAACTATGGTTTAATTTTATTTTTATGCGAAACTGATGTAATACAGGGATACTGCTTTATCAGTTAATAAAGTAGATGTAGATGTATAAGCTCAATTTTGTTGTGCTCCTTTGCATCAGTAGGCTATAGTAGACCGCAGAGCTCAAAACGAGCGTATTTCTTTGTAAAGATATTTAAAAAGGGTAAAAGTTAAAGTGCTACTACGATCAGAAAATCACTTGTTTTTTTTTTCAAATTTCGAAAGTGTGTTTGCTTAACACTCGACTTGCGTAATATCGAGCTTTAATTTCAAGCAGAAAACTGTTTACTTTGAGTACAACTTTTTGATTTAACGGTCCGCCATTACTCACGTTCATAACTGACCGATTAGGCCTCGGAGAGCTGGAGCCAGGATAAAATGACATCATTTACTCACTGGTTTAAAATTGCAGTGTGTAAATGCAGCTTATTAGGTATGCAAAACACGAGTTTGAGAGTCTGAAAGTTCAAAATTCCCGAGCTGCATACTTAATCAGCCGGGTTTACACACACTTCTTTCTCGCACTTGTGATCTTTCTATGTCATTATGTCCTTGATCCAGTTCTCTCAAAGATTTTGAAGTTAGTAATGGCGGACACTAAATAGAAATATTTCAGTCAAGATAAAAACCTGAGATCTCCAAATTAAAGCTTGAAATTTCGCAAGTCGGTTGTTACGGAACCACTTTCGAAATTTGAAGAAAAAAGACGAGTGATTTTTTGATCGTAGTAGCACTTTAAGTCAAACATGAACACTAAATATTACGTTGAACATAACTGAAGACACAAGAAGGCGTACGACAGCGAGAAGCCGCTGCGATCTCGCGAATACCATTGAGTGAAGCATCGCGTTGTTGTGAAACGTATAGGCCAAATCCGATGGTTGGCGCCCAATTTTTGAAAGATTAAAAGTGACAATTTCACTAATTGACTTGAGTACATTAGAATACAGTTATCGAAATACAGTCCTTCATTCATTAAAATAAGGACTCCACGATTGAATAAGCATATGTATTCCATGAACCAATCACAATAACGGCTTAAAGATACCTGCATCGAAAGACAATATGAGCGAGTTCTGGTGCCTTCACGCCATAGTGTCCCTAAACAAAGTCTGTACAAAAGAAACACTAGCAAATCACTGTGAAAATTCTACAGCAACTGGAATTTGAAATAACATAAAACTAATATATGTTAAAAGACTTCCAATAAACAACGTTGAAGAGTGCAATCTATCCGTCTTTAATCCTGCTATTTTACGCGCGTACCAAAACGTTTTCCAAACCGACAAGCATGAAACTCAAGAATTTTTGCTCTAAGAATCATGGGTAGACCTTTCATCTCCACCCTCCCCCCCCCACCCAACCCTGTTGTAGAACTAATGTCCACTACTGCGACCTTAAGCCTTTGGATTCGTTAAGCGATAAACGCAAACTTGCATTTGGTCCAGGAGCTGAAAAGCCCATATCGAAACATAACGAATGACTGTTGATAGATAGATAGTTAATACACAGCAGCAGCCCAAGGCTGAATTGCGTTCTTACAAATTAATTAATTAAATTTGAGATTAGCAAAATGAATAATGAATAATATATAAAATTTCAAATAGAAACATAACTAAATATTAAATTTCTAGTAATCTGTTTGAAAATGTCTACTAATATACTTTATACTAGAGGCTATCATAAAAGTGTTCTCAAAATGGTCCGTCTTAACCTTGGGAATCTTGAAGGACTGATTGCGTCTAAGCGAAAAAAGCTGAGTGGTTTGGCGCTGGTACAAAGCTACTTAAATTGTTATCCTTGTCATTAATAATATTAAAAAAATGTCCTACTGAAAATGGCTTCACAATAGGAATCGACCTAAGGGATATTTGCTTGCCTTAAGGCACCGCTGTAAGATATCCCTGGATAGATAATTGGCAAAGCCCTTTTCTGTATCTTTTCTATTTCGTACTTGAGATACAAGGGCAGAGCTTGATAAAATACTGGTACGGCGTACGTCAAGACAGATCTTATACACGTGCAATGATTAAGTAGCCTTGCTCTTTTGAACTGCACCAAAAAATATAAGCGCTTAGCTGCTTTTTTCACAATCTCATTAACATGGCTATTCCATCTTAGATCACTTGATATTACTACCTCAAGGAGTTTAGCGGACTGGACGCATTCAAGCGCCTTACCATTTACAACTATGAGGTCAAATTCTGCCTCCTGCTTTGCAAATGAAATACGTAATTCCTTACATTTATCAAAGCACGCACCAAAGAGTATCAAAGAACTGATTGGACTTAGAAACAGTAATTAAGACCGAAGAGGAAACGACATTTTAAAGCTGCCAAAGGCCAACACTACAACTTATGGTTTAAAATCGTGGAAGTTTACGGCGCTAAAACTATGGAACTTAATGCCTAACTCATATAGAACTATTCCATCTTTTAAGGTTTTTTAAAAATACTATTAGAAAATTAGACCTGTCAGGTTTGATATGACCGTTATATTTTACTTCTTCTTCTATTGATTAGTTTTAGCTTGACCTTATTTTATGAAACTTAATATCAAGTTTTATGCAAATAGATTTTAAAACTTACTTTTTTATCTTATATTATTCTTAGTTATTTGTTGTAAGCAGTATTACAATCTAGGTCTTTTTACTTTTACTTTCTGTGTTATAGCTGCAAACTAGCTGGTGAGATTGTCCTCGCAAAAGCTAAGTGTATAGACACAATAAACTTGACTAAAAAAATAAGAGCTACACGATTTTCAGACGACCATTGAACCACACGGTCCGCAATGCACTGAGCTCTACTTTCATTGCCCTTAGCAACGATCTCCGTAGCAGCTGTATCATCAACATACTTCCATAACTGTGCATCTATGTTGTTTAAGTCTAAGCCATTTATCAAAACGAGGAAAAGCCGCCGCCCGAGTTGTGTTCCCTGTGGAACCCCAGAGGGAACTGTACCACTGTTGTGGTTTGTGTAGTACAACAAAAAACATAATTTTCATTTCACGTAGTTGAGTTTCAGACGTGCCTGACGTAACTGCAGGGCCACTGTATCTGCAAATGGTTAGGACTAGTTCACCACAATGCTCAAAAGAGTAGTCACGTCATACAACAGCAAAACCCCTGAGTAGTAGTATATGCGTCAAACAAATACCGTTTTTACGTGTAAGCTTCATTTCGAAAAAACACAGCTTAAAACACTTACTTCTCTCCTCCTCACTTGCTCGTCGGAGAGAAGTAAGTGTTTTAAGCTTTGTTTTTCCGAAATGAAGCTTACACGAAAAAAGAAGTATTTTTTTGACGCATATACTACTACTCAAGTATAGAACAAGCGGAAGAAGCAGGTAAAAGAGGAAAGTAAGGCGCCGCCGCCACAAACCACACCGTGAGGGCGGCCTATTAGAGAAAGGAGGGTATGGGGCAAGAGCGATGGTGGCGCAAGTAGGAAATCTTCAACCAGCAGCAAACAATAATGTTGCCGGCGCACGAAATTTTCCCCCAAATAATAGGGGCATGGCTGGGCGAGCGACAGTTCTTAAAACACAGGAACCAGTTCCTTGGGCTCGCGACCCATCAATTCTACGCTATGATGGGTTCGAAAGAGGGCGGGGAAGAAAGGCTCTCACAATTTGGCAAGCAACTGCCGGGCTTGCCATTGACTCGACAAACAAATTTACTGCAGCAATAAGTGAAAAACGCAGAGCGGGCATTTCGCCTGGTTTATAACTATTCTCACAAACTTGAAATAAAACAAGAAGAACAAGAACGGGCTGGCGAGGCAGAAATCGAGCAATAGCATATGAATCGCACCTCGCCACTCTTTCAAAGAATTCACGACGCAAGGGCTTGGCTAAGAGAAAAAGAGGGGGAAAGAGAAAGTGAACCCCTTCTCTTCACAAATACAAAATGGCGATTTGTGGAATTCAGCACCGTTGATTTGAAAGTTGTGTATGACAGGGAACCTTTGTTTGGTAAAGGAAATCTTTCCCAATGGTTGAGCAATCTTGCCCACAGCCGCGCAATGGTATCAGTGGATGGGTACCACGATAACCCATGCGTGTGGCGCTGCATTGCCATTTCTAACGGAGCACACATTGATCGTTACACAAGAGCGGCGCAGCAACTTGCAAAAGGGTTTTTTTAAAACCGACAAGGCAAAAGATTGCCCACCCATCTGTTTGGAACAAATGGGGAAAGTGGAAGAGTTCCAAGACCGCCCTGTAACAGACCTGATTGGAATCAGGGTGTTTGAACCTGAAAAACAAGGTGAAGAGATTGATTGGCATCTGAGAAGAAGACCATGTGAACAAATGAGAACAATTCTGACACTGGGGATGCTCGAAGGGCACACGTTTCTGATCACGAAAATTGAAACGCTGATCAAAAACTATCTTTGCGGAGTGTGCGGCGCGCGGTTCACAAAATCTGGCGATCTCAAAAGACATTCGAAATCATGCGCAGAAGGGAAAACAAAACCTAACTGCCCCAACAAACCAACACAACTGCCAAACTCTGCCTTCGTTCCGTTCCCCAAGGTTTTCTCCAAAGCTGTTATTTGGATTGAAAGGGAGATGAAAGCAAGAGGGATCCACATTCACCATTAAATGTGTGAGCACGGGGGCGAAAGATATGTGGTTGGATATCCTGTTGACGGTTTTAACCTGGAACACAAAAAGATTTTCCAGTTTCATGAGTGCTTTTACCATGGCTGCCCATACTGCAACCGTTACAGGTTTGACACACCAACCAAGAAAGGGAAAACACCGAGACAACTTTACGAAGAAACACAAAAAATCAAAGAAAAATTAGAAGCAGAGGAGTTCGAGGTGATTGAGAAATGGGAATGTGATTTCGACGTAGAAAACTTCCAACCTCAAGGAGAAGAATGGGAATGGGATTTCGAACCCATTCCACAACAACCACCGCAAATGCCCAAATACAAACCAACCATCTATCCCTTCTTCATATTCTTTGACTTCGAAGCGATAATGAACCACAACGAACAACTACGGGCAACAACAGATCTCCGGTTCGTCAATGCGCACACACCGATTTCTGTTTCAATCGGAGACAACTTCCAAGAACGAATCACCCACTTGCAGGACAAAGACCCAGAAAAGCTGGTCAAAGTATTTGTGAAAGAGTTGGAAGACAGATCAAAAAGAATCAGAGAAAACGTCACCCAAACTTTCCTTCCCGCAGACCAAAAATACTTGCCCAAAAGTGCGCGGAAAAAACTGTCAGTCTGGTGTGACCAAGTGTCCGTGGTCGGTTTCAACAGTGGAAAATACGATCGCAACATGATAAAAAGCCTTTTCGTGGAGAAAATGACCGAGGAAGAAGAAGACAGCAACATCCAAAGTCATAAAACAAAATCATGTACATATGAGAATGAACCACCAAAGCGAGTAAATATAAGAGAAGTTAAAGATATTGTGCATCAAATGCGAACTCGGAAAAAAAAATCCGAGCACCAGATGGGATTTGAACCCACGACCCTCCGTGATCTAGTCGGATGCTCTAACCACTGAGCTACTGGAGACTCTATGGTGAGCAAGGGTGAAATGTGGGTTTTGACTAGAACTGAATCACGTAGTTACATAGTCAAATTTTAAACGACCATATATGACTCATAACTGCATCGCGCAGTCACATTAAGGCATATCGGCGATAGCACCTCGCTAACTGCATCACGCAGTCACATTAAAGCATATCAAAGATGCAACCAACCAACCACCAAAGCGAGTAAATATAAGAGAAGTTAAAGATATTTTGCATCAAATGGGAACTCGGAAAAAAATTCCGAGCCCCAGATGGGATTTGAACCCACGACCCTCCGTGATCTAGTCGGATGCTCTAACCACTGAGCGATGTGACTGCGCGATGCAGTTATGAGTCATATATGGTCGTTTAAAATTTGACTATGTAACTGCGTGATGCAGTTCTAGTCAATACCCACATTTCACCCTTGCTCACCATAGAGTCTCAAGTAGCTCAGTGGTTAGAGCATCCGACTAGATCACGGAGGGTCGTGGGTTCAAATCCCATCTGGGGCTCGGATTTTTTTTCCGAGTTCCCATTTGATGCGCAATATCTTTAACTTCTCTTATATGAGAATGAATATATGAAAATTATATATTTGAACTGCGGATTAATGATTAAATATGAGACTGATCATCGCAGTTATGAACACTACTTAAGTAGTAGTGAAAATAAACCTTGTACGGGATTCGAACCCACGATCTCTGCGATACCGGTGCAGCGCCCTACCGACTGAGCTAACAAGCCATCTGGGAGCCGGTCGTTTTGTCGGTTCGTAATATACCCGTGAGTGGTATATATTCACCACTCACGGGTATATTACGAACCGACAAAACGACCGGCTTCCAGATGGCTTGTTAGCTCAGTCGGTAGAGCGCTGCACCGGTGTCGCAGAGGTCGTGGGTTCGAATCTCGTACAAGCCTGGAGTTTTTTCAGGCTTTATTTTCACTACTGCTTAAGTAGTGTTCATAACTGCGATGATCAGTCACATATTTAATCATTAATCCGCAGTTCAAATATATTCATTCTCATGTATTCACCACCCACGGGTATATTACGAACCGACAAAACGACCGGCTCCTAGATGGCTTGTTAGCTCAGTTGGTAGAGCGCTGCACCGGTATCGCAGAGGTCGTGGGTTCAAAATCAAATCATGTACATCAGAACCCCAGGAATGTTGTTTCTCGACATCATCAACTGTCTTGGCCCTGGAACAGATTATGATGCCTAGGTAAAAGCTTTCAAATGTGCAGGGCAGAAATGGTGGTTGCCATACGAGTGGTTCGATTCCCCCGACTTCCCGATTACCCACATTGGTATTCGAAGTTGAAAGCAAGGTTTGTTCTCACACGCAGCGAATGGAAAAAGTGCCAGAAGCTGTTCCACGAGAAAGGAATCAAAATCTTTTCACACTGGTTGCGCTCTTACAACGATCTGGAGGTGCGGCCGGGCATCGAAGCAATAACCAAAATGAACGAGTGTTACGCAGAGAAAAACATTGACATGCTGAAAGACGCTGTGTCAATCCCAGGTGTCAGTCTGCCTTATCTCCTCGACGGAGCACTCCACGAACTCGCAAAAGAGAAAGGAAACCCGGGGCTGTGGAATCCAGACGACAAAGCATATACAATGTTGAAAGGCGCGGTTGTCGGCGGGCCAAGCATCGTGTTCACCCGCTACCACGCAGCGGGCGAAACCTTCATCCGCGATCACCAATACCAAAACCCCGAAGAGATGTGAGGCAATCTTGGGGTACGACGCCAACGCCCTGTATCTGTCCACAATGGCACAAGAAATGCCTTGTGGAAAAGGAGAAGTTCAGCATTTCGAAAGCCCAGAAAATCAACGCCACGTGGCCGCCTTCACAGAAAGGGTTTTGACGAAAAAATGGTTCGGCTTTGCTGAGGTCGACATTGAAATCCCAAAGCGGCTATAGCTGGTGTTTCAGGAAATGCCTCCATGCTTCGTCAACAAAGAAATCCCCGAGGAGGCAGTGCCAGAGCACATGAAAGAGTACATGAAAAGAACCAAACGCAACAGGGGAAATGGAAGGAGGTTGGTGGGAGCTTTATAACGGAGAAAACTTTGCTTTACGCCCCGCTGCTGTTTTGGTATCTAAAACACGGAGCTGTTATCATAGCCGTTTATCACACCATTGAGTACACACCTCGAATATCGTTCGTTTGGCTTGTCGACCAAGTCACAGAAGCAAGAAAGGAAGGAGACAAGGACAAGGACAAGGCTCTGTTGGCGGATGTGTTCAAACTGCTCGGCAACAGCGCTTACGGCAAGCTGATCGAAAACAAAGAAAACCAAACCAACGTGAAATACACAAGAGAAAGGAAAACAGTCGACAGAGAGCTCAGAAGCCCATTCTTCAAGAACCTCAAACTTGCTGTGATGCATTCGAAATCGAAACCCGCAAAAGACAGATCAAAATCAGCCGCCCATTTCAGATTGGTATTGCGGTGTATCAGCTGGCAAAGCTGCGGGTGTTGCAGTTTTCTTACGATTTCCTGCTCATGTTCGTGGACCGGCGGGACTTCGAATTCATCCAGATCGACACCGACAGCTTGTATATGGCGATCAGCTCCCACAAAATCGAAGACATGATCAAGACAAAAATGCGAGAGCGGTTTGAAAGAGAGAAGCACCTTTGGCTGTTGCTGAGCAGTGAAACAAAACGAACGCCTGGGCTCTTCAAGTTGAAGTGTGTGGGGGAGAAAATTATCGCCCTTTCGTCCAAGTGCTATTTCGTCTCCGTAGCCGAGCAGAAACACGACTTCACAGAGAAAGAGCTGGCCAAGTTGATGGAAGACCAAGACAAGGCAAAGCCGGATTTCAGCAAAACTCCAGTGCCTTGGGGCGAAGAGCTGTTTCGGCGCAAATGTGCGGGCAAGCGCATGGTCCGCCTGCCCGCGAGAAAGGCAAGGTTTGTTTGTGAAGAGGAGAAACGTCTGGCGGCAAAATGAAATCGGGTCCCTCCCTTTGCACCAGGCCCCCGTTTCGCCACAGACACCACAGCATACAAACTGAGCACAAAAGGAATGACCAAAGCGCAGAACCGACTGACATGGGCAATGTTCAAGGCTGCGTTGCACGGGGCAAATGACAAAGAAGAGAACAGAGGGTTCAGAATGAAGAATGGGCGGATGATGACGTATGAGCAACACAAGTTGGGATTGAGCGCCTACTACGAATAACGGTGGGTGCTGCCGGACGGGATTCACACCGAACCCATCGAATATCACATCTAGCCAGGTTTGGCGGGCGGGAGCTCGGTATTCGGAGGGACAACCATCAACTCTTCCCGAACAAAGCTGCGTTTTGGTCTGTCGGAAAGCCAATACATCACCAGCTGATTTGGTTTGGTCATGACTCTTGCCGTCGTAAGAGTTTGCAAGGACCAAACCGGATCTGTTGCCCCAGGGGCACCCAACGAGCCAAATCAACCAAAAGCTGTAGAAAGGTTCTTTTAAGTACCCTATGGTGTTTGAAGTCTGTTTAAAGTGATGTTTTTGTTAGCTAGAAGAATTTCATCTGTTCGGATTTCCTAGCTGAAGTTTTAATTTCCCGAAAATGTTAGAGAACAGAATCTTCCTTTGAGAAAATGCAAGCTGAAATAAGCTTTCCACGAACTGTCTAGGGAACAATTTTCTTTTCGAAAATGCTAGGTGACGTTTTTCACTGCCAAAAACAGCAATTACGACCTTTCCGAAAACCTCAGGGGCTATAATTTCCCTATTGCGAATCTGTTTGGCCACGTTTTAGTTACGAAGATCCGAGTGCACTCATTAATCGACGCCGAAAGCACAAGGCGAACTACCCTCCACCGAACAGATATCTACCGAAACTTGTCGCTGGGTGCCCCTGTTGCCCTTCGCACACCACCTTCCAACTCCCCTGGTTGAAACAAATAGCGAGCTTCCACACCTGCAGGGAGGACTCTTTCGGCCATTCCAACAGGCCTGAAATACGGAGTTGCAAGCTGTGCAAAAACAGATTGTTCTCGGATTGCATCTGCGGGTTTTAACCCCGTCAACCGCGTGGTCTGGTTGTTGAGCTCAGCTACAACCCTGGGAAGCCTTACCACCCACACAGCAGACCGTTCCCCTTCTGGCAGCCGCATTTCGAACGCGTACTGGTGCCCGAACAGACGCTCAGCAAGAAGGCGGTTGAAACGTTCCACAGTCGCCTGGTCGCGGTGCACATGTCCACGGCGAATGCTCGTTCTATGTGCCTCCATAACTCTGGAAACAGCACCCATGAACTCACGCCCAGGGTCCACCTGCAGCAGCTTTGGCCATCTCAAAGGTCCGCGTTTGTAAATCCTTTTGAAGGCCCGGGCCACTTCGTCACAATTTTTCGAGGTTAGAGGCTCGGCTGCCTTGAAGCGGCTTGCCACGTCGACCACAGTCAGCGCGTATTTGAAAGTTTTCCTTCCCACCTTATCGTGCGGCATGAAGAGCAAGTCAGCTTGGTGCACTGCATTGGTGCATTGCATTTGGGAGCAGGGTTGGCGCAGAGGTGAGAGCACTCGCCTTCCACCAATGTGTCCCGGGTTCGATTCCCGGACTGGGCGTCATAAGTGGGCTGAGTTTGTTGGTTCTCTACTCTGCTCCGAGAGGTTTTTCTCCGAGTATTCCGGTTTTACCCTCTCGCCAAAAACCAACATTTTGATTTGATTTGATTTAACGTTGATTTGATTTAGTCTCCCCAGTTAGTAGAGCATCAGTGCTCAGCTAGAAAGATTTGAGACTTTAATAAGGTTATTATTATTATTATTATTATTATTATTATTATTATTGGGTGTTGGCACGTAAAACTTCGGTCGAGGAATGCGCCGCGCCGCAGGAAGAAAGATCTGCCAAAGAGCTTGCTTTTGCAAGCACTGTTTGGCCACAATTTCAGGAACCTTTGCGGCTTGGGCCAATTTTTTCACCGCAGCAAACCCTTTCCAATAACCTTTCGGGCTGTAGTAAATTTTGGAAAGGCGCTTGTCCTGCTTCAAGGCAGAAGGTTGTACCGCAGGATTTTTTTCTATTAGACATATAAAATAGTGGGGAAGATGGCGTGTTGTGTTGTAAGAATGGTAGAGGATTATGTTTCTTTCGAGCTCGTGTGTCAGCACTGTGGGAAAGTTGAGGAGCTCGCAACCCCAAACAAAACCAGGGAGGAGATAGGGTGGACAACCAACCCCATTTCATACAACGATTTCCGCAAAGTTCTCAAGAAACACAAAATATTCTACACCGTCAACACCAGGCGAGAACACTGCGACCTTTCGAGGGGGCAGTTTTTGGGAAACCTCATCCACAATTTCAGAGAGTTTGTTTTTCCCAATTCGGCGAACTATGTTTGCTTTCTGTTCGATTACTTTCAAGTGGTTCCAGCAAGTGTTTGGCCACGTAAAGAAGAAATTCTTACGAACCTCTTTCCTGCCGTCGAAAGAATTCACCCAACAACGCGACGCCGGGCGAAAGAAAGGTTCGATGGATGGTGGTTGGCGTTGAACCGACCAACGGAAACCACGTTCACTCCGTGACGAAGCGTTTGGCGTACTTCGTCTGGATTTTCTCGGGGATCTCCATGCAATGGTCGCTGTTTCAGCTTGTCAAGGAATTCCTTTTCATCGAACGCCTCCCCCTGAGATGGAAACGTATCGCATCGAGAATTTTTTTGTACTCGATTCGGGCGAAGTTGGCCCTCTCAGCTTTTTTGTCCTATTTTTTGAAGCTTGCCACACCTTTGACCACAAGGCCGAAAGCAGTCAAAGTTGCAAACACAATCGGGTTCAAGGTAATGCCCCCCGCAACTGCGGAAGAGGTAATGGCCTTACCCGCCACGACCTTACAAAACAGGTTTTTCCTTTGGAAAGATTGGAACAACTTGTTGTACCCCCAATTCTTCTTGTGGTGAAAAGCGAAAAGTTTCTTCTCGACGATGTCGCGTTCAAGGGAGGGGTCAATATGGTTGAAATCGAACACATGCGCACCCGTGATATACAAGGAAAAGAAAATTTATACAACAAACTCAACGGTCAGTCGGGCTGTTGAGCAGGCTTTAAGATCGTCCATTGAAAACACCAATCCTGTTGCGTTCGTGGGAATGAGAATATCCCCAGATGGGTGGGGGGAGTTTATTGACCACTCACCAACTCCTCGTGAAATGGAGAAAATATGTAGGTGGAGCGTGTTCGCCACATGAGTGGTTTTAACATTGAGGCGCACGTCGTGGTCGCGATCGGACACAACTTGCAATTCAAGTCGCTTGATGTGGGTGAAGGAGGTGAATGGGGCTCAAAACTGGGGCATGCTGAAAAAATCTTCTTGCTTGGATGTGCCAGTAAGATGGTCGCTTTGAATCCGGCAAACCATTCCGGGCCAAATTACAGGTTTCGAAAACCGGATAGCTACCTGAGTAAAGGGGTGTCATTATTGTAAACCCATCGGTCCGGTCATTCAAATTTAAATTTCCGCCTAATTTCGGTTCAAGAATCAAATAACTATTCATGTCCAAATCATTCATCTTTGTCATCTGCCCGTTTGTTCCACCAAACAATGTTGCATTTTCATCGATTACATATTTGCCATTTAAAGTCAAGTCGGTCCCTAATTTTGGTTTCAACAGAAGGTGGTCGTTCAAACTTAAGTTGGTTTGCCGCATCATGGCTCCATTTTCCAGCGACCAAACCCTGTCGAAAATACTCGAGTTCACATTCGCAACATATCCCGAAAGTCCATAAACAACCAAATGCCCTGTGGTCGAGCCAGAAGTTGTGCAGTGCAAAAATATGTAAATATAGTTGGGAACTGCGTCACTCCCCTTGTGGAATTGAATGCGGGTTTTCTCATATGGGGTATTGACGTCGTTGGACAATTTGAAGCCGAGAAGATGTTGAAACCAGTCACGAGGAGGCTGGACCGAGATTTGCAGGCGCCCGCAGAAGAAGCACAAGGATCTGACTACACAATGGACGAGTTCGATTGGGGTGATTTCCAACCGGAGGGTGAAACACCACCACCAAACCTAAAGATGAGTATTTTCCACCACCGCCTCCAACACCACCACCATCGCCAGTCGATGCTGAGGATGTTGAACTCCCTCCACCTCCACCTCCACCACGCCAAACGTGGGACAAACCATCGGTGCCTGGCTTACTTGAAAGGACCAGCGAATCCGTTCAATTACGAACAGTGAACGGGCTCGTCACCCAGTACGGAGACGACTCCACCTACCCAGTGAAAAAGAAAGATTCCCCATTCCATGGGTTCACAGTGGCTGATCTTCGAAAAGTCCAAGAGGACATTTATAGCCGCCGAACAGGGGGGCGGCGGCAGCAGGAGGGGGTTTCACCACAACAACTGCAAGTGGGGAAAAAGGGGCTAAAACCAACCTCACCGAAAGAAACGAGACCTCGCCCCACCACAGATTTAGAACAGGCCGTCTTGGCGCGCCGGCCTGCAATGGAACCTGAGGACAACGACGACGATTACGTGTTGGAATGGGACACAGAGGGTAGTGGGTTTGGAGGGACCGCCGACAAAATGATCGACCGTTTGTATGTTGGCCTCGGTTCGATGCGGGCCGGCAATACCTCGACGAAGCTTCGGCAAGAGGTTTCGGCGTTGGTTGACAAGCTCCTCCAACAGGGTGACGTCAATGATTATCAGGCCCGCAAAATTTTCAACGATTATAAACGGTAGATTTTTCACCTGCAGCTCGACTCGAGCCTCGCGAAGCTGCAACCGAACGGGTTTAACCAAAAGTCACACGACTTCAGGATCTTTTTCAACCCACCCATCGTACTCGACCCCCAGCAAAATTTCGAAGCGACGCTGGACAGTCTCATCACCATGAGCTACTCGTGGTTCAATGTTGCAAATGAGTACGGGAACAATCAGTTCCGGTGGCGCAATTAGGTTCCTCTTGGCAAACTGTAACCCTTCCTGATGGCATGTACGATTACACAGATCTCAACCGGGAAATACAAACGCGAACAGGGTTTGTCGACCCCGCCACGACAGACAAAAAACACATCTTCAACTTGTACTTCGACTATCCCACCACCCGAGTGGTGATTGGGATCGCGACGGGGTATGAGCTGGATTTGAGCCTCGGCGATTTCGAAAAACTGTTGGACTTCGACAAGAAGGTTTTAGCGGGCGCAACGACCTTTGCTGGGACAGAATCCCCGACATCACGCGGGGCGTCGACTGGGTGTTTCTGCACTGCGACTTAATCACGCGGCGGGCGAACGACGTGCCAAGTGATTTGCTGTTCGCTTTCTCTACAGCCAACCTCGAGGTCAGCTACCCTTTCACGAAGGAGCCCCTCCGCCCCAAATTCCACCCAGTCAACAAATCTCGCATCGACGCGATTAGGATTCGTGTTACCGACAGGCGGAACAATATCCTCAACCTCAACAATGCCGACGTGGCTTTGGATCTCATAATTTGTCCGATTGCATAATTTTCACCGAACTATATCACCCCATGAACCGACCTGGCGAGTGGATGAGGTTTTGTGACCCGCGTGTTGGGCGCTTCCGTCTCAGACATAAGGGGACGGGTTTGGTCCGCGAAAGTCTCATGGCCATTGGCAAAATGCTTGTGCCTGCTTTCAAAAAAGCGGCCACAAAAACAACTCAAAAGGCGGCCGAAAAGGCGGTCACAAAAGTCGCGGAAACGGGCGGCAAAAAAATCCGTCAAATGTTACAAAGCCGCACCAAACGACCAAGGCAAGGCGGTGGTGCTTTGGACTCAATGATGAAAATCAGCCAAATTTTGGCGAACCGACTTTGAATTTTTTTTTTTTTGTATACGGAAATGTTCCGAACGCCATGCTTGTTTATTAAGGTGGACTACCTCTAATTTAATCTTGAAACCTCGCTTTCGATGCCCGCTAATGGGCAAAGTCAAAAGAAGGGGGGGTTGAAGATTTACGTTCAAGACCAAGACGTCATTCTTGACTGGTACAACGCCTATTTCCGGGTGGGGTACGAGCTGCAGGTAAAGGCCAACGGGAATTTCGTGGCCGCCGATTTGCAGTCGGCTCCAGTCAACGGCTCCTTCTCCTTCATTAAAAACTTGACCGTGAAGTCTTCGGGAAAACCTTGTACGAGGCCCTCGAAGTTCAAATAGTCGTTTTCATCAAGAACTTGCTCAAGTTTTCCGACGACTACGCGCGGAGTGTGGCGAAAGACGAGTTTTGGTTACTCGACAATGACAACACAACCGTAACGATCGACGCCGCAACCAACACAGGGATCCGCGCGCGTGCGCTTCTTTCACAGGGCGATCCACTAAAAAGGGTGAAAACAATCATTCCTCTCAGCAGCTATTCGTTCTTTGAGGAGTTGGCTGATAAACTTCTCCCTCCATTACAGCTGCGGTTCGAGATAATTCTGCAGGACGAATCCGAAATCCTTTTCGGAGCCGCCGTCGCTGCCAATCACCGAATCGTTGTCAAAGTGTTTGATTTGTGGGTCCCGAAGTTGATGCTTTCACCAGAGGGGACAAAGCTTGTGTATGAAAACTTTCTGAAACCCATTCAATGGCGCTACTTGAAAGAAACCTTGGCTTATAGCGGCGCGCAAAGGGACGTCTCGGGGCAATGGACGATAAGGTCAGGAGTAAGAAACGCAAAGCATGTGTTCGTCTTCATTCCAAAGGTGGCGAATGTAGAGGTCGCTACCGCCAACCCCTATGTCTTTCAGACCTTCGATCTCAATGGCGGAGCCAAACTCTCAACTTGTCGGCTTCAGTACGGCTCGACCTTTTACTCTGAGTTGGCGTGCGATGGGGAAGACCAAATTCGAATTCGCCGGGACTTTATTGACTACAGCTACAGACGAGATGATGTCAACACAGGCACTCAACTGAATGGGGACAACTTCTCGACACTTTACCCTGTTGTCTATTTCGACCTCCGGCCGACGGCGGACAGCATGACTGGAGACGAAAAGAAGTTGATTTTACACTTCTGTTTGAACCAAGCCGCCACGGCCGATTACCAGTTGTATGCCGCCATCTTGAGTGAGCAAGAGGTTGTTGTGAGACAGGTCGGCAATGAGTTGGTTATTGTTTGAGAAATTTTCTTCTCTGATATAAGATGCCAACTGAGTATCACCCCTTCAAAGTTGCTTTGTCGCAGGACCAAAAAGGCAGTCTCGTGAAGGCAGTGAAAGAAAAGGCGGCTAAAACGGGTGAGATCTTGGAAATGTTTCAGAAACCAACTGGCTCGGCCGATGCTGTGGCAATGCAGCAATGGATTACAGCAGTTGTGATTTCCGCGCAAAGAAGTATGGCGAGGACGAAAAAAATGCAAGCATGCTGCTGACCGAAAAATGGTCAAAGCTCTTGACGCGATTCCGTGGAAGGAGAGACAATGGGGGCATTCGTTGGCCCGAAACTCGATCAGCATGAAAGAGAAACTTGGTTTGGATGTTTCACAAACCAGGAGATTGTAAAAACCTTTTCTGCCAGCACACCCAACAACAATCTGCTCTTTTGCATGGATTGTTTCACACTCAGTTACTCTAGAGAACAAACATTCAAGTGAGCAGAAAGAGCCCCCATAAAATCTCGACATAAGATCGGCGTGTATTTATTCCACCCTTCGACTTTTTTGTCCTGCAATTTTGCTTGAATAACAAAATTGAGAATTCTCTCTCGGACTTCGGGTGGAAGTTGGCTGGCGCCTTCCAAAAGCTCCATTTGTTTATACACCCCTTTCCTTTAGTAGGGGCAAACCCTCGTCTTTGAGCTCGTCTACGACTCGCTGAAATTCGTCAGCGACCACTCTTTCAATTGTTTTGGTGGCTCCAAATAATAAGTTTCTTGCAGGGGCACCACGACCCCATACAATACGAACAGGAATGTGGCAACTATGGGTACAAGTCTTCTGTTAGCCACTTTTCTTCAATATCCTGCATCTCGTCCAAGAAACACAATTGGTGGTCCCTGTTTTTCAACCAACAGGCCCAACAGCGGCCATTGCGCCGGCATGTGCTGCATTTCCCACATCTTGTGATGAGGGTGTAGCAGTTTTCAATTTCACAAAAAGGTGCGTCCCCAAAAACTGAAAAAAAGATCGTCGTGTACTTTATCCCACCCGAGCCTTTTTTTGTGTTGAATTTGAGCCTTAATGGCGTCGTGAAGAATTTTTTCTCCTTACTCGGGTGGGAGTTGGGTAACTCTTTCCAAGAGATCCATCTGTGAAGGAGACACTATTGTTCAAAAGACCGACCTTCGTTGTAAAACAGTGGGAAAATGAACCGCAAAAGCGGAGCTAGCAGTTCTTCGTGCACTCGTCGCCGACCCCTTTTTTCTCTTTCTTCGAGTTGGTTTTGGGTGTGGAAGCGGTAAATTCTTTTCCCGCAACTCGGGTGGAAGCTACAGAGCGCACCTGGTTCACCAAATCCATTTATGTTGTTGTGCAGATCTTTAATTGACTATGTCGTAAAACCCTTCGTCGCTAAGCCACTTATTTAGGAACTCTTGCTCGTTGGTGGGAAGTGAGGGAGCCGCCATCCACCAACAGTGGTCTACCTCGTCCATAAAATAGCCATCCTTTGTTGCTCTTATGTATGCCCAGGAAGACATATCTTGCATTAACAGGTCGCGCACATGGCGTATGGCGGTTTTGTGCCGAGAGTTTTTGTTGTTTTTTCGCCCCAACCACTTGTCAAGCTCTGCGATCAAAGCTTGCCTGACATTGTAGCGCAACAGATCAGTTGCCATTACAACCTATACTCCTATCTCTAATAGGGGGTTACTCCACATCACCTATTCCTGCTGCATCCCAAACCCCAAACCATTCATCCCACATACTAACGGGGGATCGTCCCTACCAACCCAAAATGGTGGTGAGGCTCCGGTTCTGAGGCAAACGTCGTCCTCGTTGCAGCCAGTACATTTTAAACAGCGAAAGGAACTGAAGTTTTTGGGCGGACCACGTAGCAAACCTTTGTAATAAAGTTTTCCACCCAGGGGGACAAGGGGGTGGAGGGAGAGGAGCACCAGCTCTCAAACAGAATGCTCTCTCCTTACAACCAGTGCATTTCCAACACCGAAGCAAAGACAATTCAGGGGGAGTGAGATGGGGCCTGGTTGATTTCTTCCTCCTCGGGTGGGGGGGGGGGTATAGCCCCATGATCTCCTTCTTCATTTCTTCCCAGCTCCGACGTGGTGCCAACTGCTTGCGAAGGCCCGGCACTGGGGGTCTCTTTCTGTGGGATGCTGGCACTGGCGGCTGTTTAAGTGTTTCTGATGTGTTATTTGCGCCGGCAACATTATTGTTTGCTGTTTGGTGGTTGAAGATTTCCCACTTGCGCCGCCATCGCTCTTGCCCCGTACCCTCCTTTCTCTAATAGGCCGCCCTCGCGGTGTGGTGTGTGGCGGCGCCGCCTTACTTTCTTCTTTTACCTGCTTGTTCGGCTTGTTCTATACTTGAGTGGTAGTATATGCGCCAAACAAATACTACTTTTTTCGTGTTAGCTTTAGTTTGGAAAAACAAAGCTTAAAACACTTACTTCTCTCCGACGAGCAAGTGAGGAGGAGAGAAGTAAGTGTTTTAAGCTTTGAAATGAAGCTTGCACGAAAAAAAGGTATTTGTTTGACGCATAAACTACTACCTGAGAAAATAGAGATCCAGTAAGAAAAGGAGAAGCATTCTAGGGTTTAGTACTGATCTACACTGATTAGGCCTAAGCGCTGATTTGAAAATGGTTACTTTTCATTATTGTGATGGCCAACTCTATATAAATACCTCCTCTGGCAGCTTTTCCGGGCTGGTGTAATGGATATGGCAAGGAGAAGATAAGCCAACTCTATAAAGTTATTTTTCTTCTCTTCCTACTTTAAGTTTAGATTATCGTTTACTGTACGTAAGTTAACATAGAAAAAAAAAGATCCTTTTGGACGCTGTAAACGAGTGCTTACCTCTGCAAATATCCCATTTCACAATCACATTCTTTGTGACCTGGCCTATGAATAAAAACGAAGCTGGTGGTGACCTTATTTTGATACTCATTGCTTTTCTTATGTAAATAATGTTGTTTCTCATGATAAGTAGTCAATATTTACATGAGGAAGAAAGAGAGGTTGGTATCAAAACAAGGTCAACTCCAGCCTCTCTTCCACTCAAAGGCCAGGTCCGTGAACACACAACTGTAAAATGGGCTATTAAAGCTTTAATTTTAAATTAATACCTCTTGACATTAGCATAATCGTACGTGACTTCGTTGTCTACTTATTGACTGGCTTGGCTGTTTTAAACAAAAATACGCTTTTCGGATTTCATTTCCACTGATTTTTTTAATGGCAACTCATGGCATTAAAATTACTCGTAAAAAAGTGCATTCGCCAGTATTCTGTAATAGTTCGAAAACACTTTAAGCCCAATAATATTGAACTCCATTGGCAACAGTTTACAACAGCGCTTTTGAAATTGCTGATCCTAACAGCTTCCTGGCCGCTTATATACAGTTAAGTATTCACTTAAAACGGTTCTCCCAGATACTAGATCATCTGTGCGATGTGTCAATGGAAGCTTGTTGGTTCAATACCTGTCAGGAATCAGGACGTTTTCTTTGTCCCATAATCGTTTATGCTTTTTCCCTTTTTTATTCTTTTCTTGTTTCATGTTTATTTGATAGTTGCTTTGTTTATTTTTCCCCGCAGCTCAAGATCGAGATTGTTTAACGCTGCTGAACTCAGGTCACACGCATAGCGGAGTGTACTCTGTGAGCCCAGACGGTAAAGGATCCTTCAATGTCTATTGTGACATGGGCACTGACGGTGGAGGATGGACCGTATTTCAAAGAAGACAGGATGGATCTGTAGACTTCTATCGGGGATGGAACGAATACAAATCAGGCTTTGGTCAGCTGACAGGTGAATTCTGGTTAGGAAATGACAAGATACACAGACTGACGGCCTCTAGACCCAGCTCTCTCCGCGTGGATCTTGAAGACTGGAACGGAGTCAGAACATACGCCAAATATGGGAGCTTCAACGTTAGTGATGAGCAGGCGCAGTATCGACTTCAAGTGGGCTCATATTCAGGGACAGCGGGAGATGAGTTAACATATCACAATAACATGATGTTCAGCACAAAAGATAGAGATAATGACAGGAGCAGTGGAAACTGTGCTGTGGGCTACACTGGCGCCTGGTGGTACAAGAGTTGCTATCGTTCCAATCTAAACGGACAATACCTGGCAAGACAAAACAGTTGTAACGGCTCCACGTGGAATGGGCACATTTATCGTTGTAATTCCCTCAAATTGACTAAAATGGGGCTGAGAACGTAAAAGTAGAAGCATAGCGAGTAAGTGGGTTAAAATCTTGTAAGTGCAATATTAGTTTTGTTATTTTTAGTATACATTAAGGCCACCTGGACGTGCTTACGAAGCAGCTAGCCTGTAAACGTTCGCCTCTGCATGATTTTTCGTTTTTCCCGAAAAACTACCTAAAAACACACTTAAATGATAGTGATCTTGTCTTTCTAGTAGCCACAGTCAAGGGACATAAATATTTGTCACTTTCAATATGGTGGCGTTTGCTTCTGTTTCTCCACGCGTTACGTTTGGCATTGTTTGGACGCATCGACGTTAGCAATGGCCTCAATATTTACCGAGATGGTCCTTCATTTTAAGGGCATTGTCTTGTCGATCAGAAATGGAGTTGGAAAGGTTCCTTAACTATTCCAAATCGATCTGTTGCCACATACTCTGGATCGCACGGAAGAGGTCATTCTTGGTCGCGATATTTGCCGTTGATTTTTGCAACCGTTTCTTTATGTAGAGCCAGACATTTTCTATTTTAATCAAATCTGGAGACTGTGCTGGCCACTTCATGAAAGTTATTTCGTTTTCATCCTTGCAATTTTCCACAGCATGAGCTCTGTGAACGGGAGCATTGCCAGCCCTGAAAAGGTACTCCTTATGTTCAAAATACCAGACTATTAATGGCAGCAGATTATTTTCTAGGATGTCAGAGTACTTTGCGGAGTTCATGTTGCCTTCTACAGCAGTCAAAGTTCAAACACCGTCATGGCAAATACATCCCCAGATCATCAAACTTATCTTGCGTTCAGGGAGAGGACCGATGAGATGTGGATTGTAGTTTCGCCAAATATAAACAAGCAAGATGTTGTTTACACCGAGCACAATATGACTTTCGTCGGAAAACATGCCTTTTCTCTAGTACTCGTCTACTGTCGGACTTTTTCGCTCTTTACACCAGTTGACTCGCTTTTTGGGATTTACTTCCCGAATCACCAATGTACTTTCTTCGCTGACCCTCGTTTATATCCTTCTGAGTGCAGAATTCTTTGCACAGTTTTCTTGCTGAAAGTTTGTGCCGCTTTGCACTCGTTATGCTTCGATGTAATGTCCTGTAAGTTTAGTTTCTTCGCTTTAGCCAGACGAAGTAAAGCGTTTCTTTCTCTGTTTGTGAATTTCTTTTTTTCTTCCACTTCGCTTCTTCACCGATTCAGTCCTTTTGTAATTAGACCGCTTGTCAGTAGTCGTCCTTGGAATGTTCAACAGTCTTGACAGTTGAGCTTTGTTTTTCACTAATTTTGGCAATGCAACAATCAGTTCCCTCGTTTCTGTGGTTAGTTCAACCTTTTTCGACCCATAGTAGTTGGAAAATATTTTTCAAATAACAGCATAAAAAAAATATCAACCTTTGCATCAACACAACTCGACTGTAAGGAAAGCACCTGATCATAAAGGTGATATGTCTTAAACAAACCGCTTGTAATTTTCCGCCTAGCGAGACAAATGGCGCGCCTGGCCTTAGGTTTTCCCGCACTTAGTGTGTAAACGTGCGTCGAAATTATGTCGAATTATGTCCCTCGACTGCAGATGGTGATAGTCGGGCAATTGGCATGAATCAAAGACTCAAAATTGACAAATAATACGTGTAAAGCATAAAAAAAAAAAAAAACAGCAAACTAACAAAAAAAAATAGACTTAGTTGGAAAATAATTGCTTTTTACAGATATGAAAACAAGTGAATCTTTAGCATGTGTAAGGTGTACGTTGATCTGCAAACTGAAAATGTTTATTAGTTGAGAGACCTAAATATAATTATCCTGTTGTTGTAGAGTTATTACTTATGTTACATCTCGAGGTTTCAATTTGTTGAGCGATTTAACTCGATTTGGAAATTATGTTTTACATCAACAGAATTTCACAGAAAAACGGCATTCTTCATTCGAAGATTTTCCGGTAATATAGCTGCAATGGAACCATATATTAACCTAACCGGTCGGTCGTTTGAAAGCCGATTGAAACTAATCCACAATAAACGTTAACAGAGGCTTTCCTGCGAAGCAAATTTTAAGGTCAAGGAAAGAATAGTTCAGGTCAAGACTTAAAGGCAAAAATAATTTGCAAATATCGTTATTGCACAGAAATAAATTCGGGATTTCAGTCCACACGAACCGTAGATTAACTTAATCGTTCTTTGGACTACTGGGTCCTACGGCTTTGTCAGAAGGTGTTAGGGTATTGTTTGCCATAAGCACCGTCCCATCAATCAGAAGTACAATGTGTATTGTTTTCTTTACGATAATTTCATGAGCAAGGTTCGATTTAAGTTGAGTGTTTAAAAGGTGTTGATCACGCCTATTGCCTGACGGTTCAAACGAGCTCAAATTATTAGAACAAAAAAAAAACGAATTCGCAGGACAGTGCACCGCAGAAGAACGATTGAGTACATTAGGAAGTCAAGTTTTATCAAGATCTGTTTTGATCTGTAAAATCAGTAGAAAATTGTTGAACACCGTTCCTAGACCTCGCTTATTTCTAAAAAATGATGGTCTTTCATATATACATTTTTAATGCATGCATGTTTTAACAGGGATAATTGAAAAATTATGTTCTTAAGTAACAGTTTGTCAGCTTGTTGTCGGGTTATCCGAATCGATGGTTTCCTGATAGCTCCGCCAACAGCATTATTTCGATGTATGTTTTCCTCCGCCGACATTCTGAAATCATGTAGTAGGTCTATAGTATTAAGGCGCTTATCGCCCAGAATGTTATTGTCTTTCTTTCATTACTAAGAAAGGCAAATCACTAATGCCAACCTATTGGTAAAGCAGCTTTTGGAAAGGGCCGTAAGAAAAAGACACACACAAAGGTACACTTTGCTGTTCTTTTGTACACTGCACTAGTCTTTTCTGTCAATGTAGCGTTTTTTTTTTTTTTTTTTTTTTTTTTTCCATTCCTCTATTTAGAGATATAGTTTGAATCGGTTGTACTGCATTTTAATAAACTAGTGTTGTACCCATCACATGTCGTAACCAGTGTCTCTGTTCTTCGTGCATGCTCGCGTTCAGAAAGCAAGTGACTTTGAACTGAAATCATGGCCTTAGTTGTCAGTTGTTCAAACAGCGGGTAGCTTTATCCAGCGGACAATTCAAGTCACTTTATCCAGGGGATAAAATGTATAACAACCAATCCCGTTTATCCGCTGGACAGTTACTTATCCGATCGGTCCAGCTATCTATTCCTTGAAGTGACTTGGATCTCATCAGACATGCACCAATGAAAAACTATCAGAGATCCCGTTGAAATTCGCATGATCAGCCTGAGCTCACTTTTTTTGAAGCGTATTTTCCGCAGAACACGTTGAGATTATGTTTAACATCCTGTTACCTGTATAGCTTTCAAATTACAATAATAAAAAATCGTTAACTCAACAAATCTGTTGAAAAGCATTTGTTTCCTCGAACTTGCACAGTAAGGAACAAAGACTCGAGTAACGAGATTGGCGTGATACTGATACCGTCTGCCCCTCCAAGCTTGATTTGGTTCAGTATATATGTCGCGCTTTTATTTAGTCACGATATATCACAAACTGCGTTACATCATTAATTACCCAGAATAAGAAAACATATGCTTATATTAAATAATTAAAGTTGTTTGTTGTTGCAGGTGTGGTTTTCAATCTTCATTTAGTAGTTCATTTAGTAGGAGGAGCAAGGATGGCGTGGTGGTGAGAGCACTCGCCTCCACACATGTCCAATATACACAAACTGATACAGTTCGTCAAACGATCCGTGCAGACTGTACCAATGTGGCCTTGACTCAGCGTCATAAGTGGGTTGAGTTTGTTGCTGGTTCTCGTCCTTGCTCCGAGTGATTTTTCTCTGGTTTTCTCCTCTCCGACAAAACCAACTTTTCCGAATTCCAATTCGATCTGGAATTTCGAGGGTCACAGGTTTCTCAGTCAGACTGTTAAGTGTCACCCTCGTCAAAACTAAGAGTCGAAAGCACTAAGAATCGAGAAACTAAGAGTCGATTACCTAGATTAAGAATGTTCTTCGTCGATTACAAGGTAAATGCATCTAACACAGAAATTCTCAATAAAATAACGGAGGAAATAATCGACCATTTTTTTTTGTACAATACGATTTATCCAAAGAGTAGAAAAAAATAATTTCAACAGAATGTACTGCTTGGAGGAGAGACTTCTAACAGTAAGCTATCATTATGCCGTTTCTTTTTTCTTTGCAACGTGGACTAGCAAGTGTGTCCCCTGCAGAGAAGATGGAGAGTAAAACTGATGCATAGAACGAAATTCTATGGACTAATGGCAATAAAAAAGGTTTAATTTCTCGCACATTTCAAATAAGCATTGGCTGTCATAATCGGTTCACTGCTGACAATCAGGCCACCAGTTCAATGAAATCTTATTATTCTCAACTGTGACAGAAAATGTCACGCAGAAGTCCTTGTGTTGCGCTTGGTTTTACAGGGAGATAGCGTCAAAAAGAATACAACAACACTGGTAAGTGCACTAAGCTGGATGGCAGTAAAAGGCTGAAATGATGTCACGGCGGGGCACTAAGTGATCATGAAGTGTTCTTCGACGATTGCCGTCATTTCTTGCAGGCATTCTAGTGATTCGTAAAGGTTTGATCCTTGTGTTTTGTTCCAACGTCGTAGCATCATGGGATTGAAAAGAAAAGTGATACAGAATGAAGCCGCGAATGTTTTCAGATCGCCGCTATGTCATGGAGTTTCAAACACACGTGGACAACTGTACACAATCTTTTCTCAAGGAACGAGATCAGTGGATACGAAAATAAGTCATATGCTGTGTAAGCTAGCTACAACTAAATTTTAAAAATAAATAAGATGATGGACTACCTTTCTCCTCTTATTGCCAAGAATATGTCAAATGAAAGGAGATTAAACGGCATGTTGCATACCCTAACAAGGACTGATAAAAATAGCAAATGATTTGGCGAACTGCCCAGAACATTGCCGACAAGTCTCGGTATCACAATAAGCTAAAGTAGTGTTCATCAAACCGACTATTCTACCTTGGGTATTGAAGTGACCAAAATTATTGCTCCAAAGCAGAGTTCACCTTCCATCACTTTCATAATTTATGTTTTATCAACTATTTTCTGCTGAGCCAGCTTCGTCAGAGTTGAACTGCAATTGAACAAGAAGAAGAAGAGGATAAACCCTCAGTTAAGGTCACGCCTCGCAGACTAAACCATCGACACACGATCCAAACCTAAGAAATTAATTTAAATTGTTCCTGGTAAGTTAGATTTTTTTGTCCCTTAACGTAATACAGAAACCGCAAGCTTCTACGTGTATCAAGACCGAAACTCAAAATCAAATAAACAATGATCATCACATTTGTGAAAGCAATCAATGCGATTGCGAAAAGAAGCCTGAAAAAAAAAAATGAAGGACTGCAACGGGTTTGAACCCGTGACCTCGCAACACCGGTGCGATGCTTTAACCAATTGAGCTATGAAGCCACTGACGTTGGGAGAAGGTCAATTGTGGGATCATATGTTCCCATGAAAGAAATGATCATTCTTTATTTGATTTCATTCCCGCAGTTCATATATCATTCAGACACATTTCTCAGTTCACGGGAACATATGAATCCACAATTGACCTGCTCCCGGGAATGTCAGTTGCTCATTTATTAAACATTACATAAAACTCCACGACTTAAGATAAGCTTCTGTCGAAACACACGTTTAGTCAACTATCGACGTATTTATTGCACATAAAATCTTAGTTAGCCAGTCGTTAACAGAGCTTCTATAGTAAGATGCGTTCTCACGGAAATTCTGTTTATAATTTTATTTTGTAAGTAAGTGATTTTTCTATTACACGAACGGCCCGTGTACAATGAATAGGTAGATTTCAAATTATTTCTTTGAAGGAATAAAAATTACGATTATTCCCAGACACAGTGACAAAACTCAGTTCACTTTTTCAAGTTTCAATCTATTTCAGCTTTTTTACATTGTTGCAAATACACCTTTGGGTTTATCCAAATTACGCGACAGTGCTCCTTAGCTTTTCAATTGAAATTGTCGCCCATGAGTTTTTAAAGTTTGTCCTTCAACGAACCCAGATGAGGAACCTCCACTTATTGACTGGTTAAGTCTTCTTCGTCTTGCTCTAGACGTTTATGGCAATTTCCTAATCGTGCGGTGGTCTCAGTTATACCTTCGACTACAAAACTGACGATGATGATGCCTCATACCCTCTGTGACGTATATTTGCTGACTGCCTGTCTTGAAGTGAGCAACGCAACGCAATCTTGGGTATTAATATAGCAATGTCACGCAATGACAGTAACTAGTTCTCGCGCTTCGCGTGACTTAATCAAGGACAGTTATTTTTCTTTACAAATTGTAAGTACTCAAACAATACCCAATGCAATGCTTCGAGCAGTAAATGGTAATTCGTTCATTCTTTCATATACTCAAAGTATGGTTGAGTATCTCTAAAATGTTGGGATAATTACCTATTCGTCATTGTCTTTTGAAGTAGGGATAAACGTTAATTAACTGGTTCCTGTTGAGGTATCTCGCGTTTGCTAAATAAAAATTTTAGTTACAGATTAAGCAAGCGTTAACACGTATCTCACCACTTTTAATTGATCACAGTGACTGCAATCTTTTCGGAAAACATTTTGTTTTTTAAGGGCGATAATAGCCAGGAGTGTAGCTACCTGTACGCACGTACGCACGTGCTTACTTGAATAGTAGAAAATAAAACATTAATTGAAAAAAACAGAGAGAGAAAGATAGAAGCGACGTGACTCATTGGTCCAAAGAAGGAGGGAAAAAAGCAGTCAGAACGCAAGCGCGATGGTAAACAGTGAACGCGGTACGGTCACCTCGTTTTATAGCCATCGATTTGTTAGGCTTCTCCTGGCAAAAAAGCTATTTCACAATTACATTATGAGCTCGAGATTTCTATGGCGTGATAGCTGATGAGGGACCTACTACCGATTACAGGAACATTATCCATTCGGTATTTAACCTTCACTACTACGACGTAATGATGTTTGCTTTCTCTATTCTAATGCGTCCAAAAAAATATCTCTTTTAGCTACTCAAAGTTACTTCAATTATTATAAACAAACAAAACAACAACAACAACTTTACAATCAAAAACATTTGTTTCCTGCTCCGGAAACATAATAAAAGTTAAAAGTTTTACAAACTCGGAGCTAAAAGTTAAAACTTATGAAATATTTCGTCCGTTTTTTTCAACCGGACTTCATCAGTCAATGATATGAATGTTAAAAAGATGAATTTTAAAAAGGGGTTTTAACGCCTCTTGGGGGTTAGAATTGTGTCATAGATAGCTGCTAATTCGTAACCATTGTCTCTGTTTAACGCCGGTTTCGTAAGTTTAATTTGAATAGCTTCTTTTATCCTGCGTTTGAAGGTGTTACCTTCGGTTGATAGTACTTTTGTCTTATTTGGGTCCACCGAGTGGCCCTCCAGGCGACAATGCTCGTGAATAGCTGATGAACTTCTTGATTGGTGTTCTTTCACTCTGATTTCCAGAGAGCGGGCCGTTTCGCCAACGTACTCCTTGTTACACTTCTCACAATGGATCTGGTACACAGTACTGCATTTCTTGAGATTGACAGTTGTGTCCTTGACACGTACCAATTGTGATCTTAGAGAATTGACGGGCTTATGAATAAGTGTGACCTCGTGTGCCTTGAAAGCTCTTTGCAGGCGTTCCGAGATTCCTTTGATGTATGGCGTTGATGCATAGATTTCATTTTGAGGCTCTTCGGTATCTTCTGTTGTAGATTTTGGATGTGGTATTGTTAGCATCCATTCTGGAAAGAAAAGGATGGCAGGATTCCTTTCCTTGATACCTGTGTGAGTATTAACCAAGATGGTTCTACCAAGATCTCCGTGTACCGCAAACCTACGCACACGGACCAGTACCTAAACTTCCAATCAAACCATCATCTACAACACAAAAGAGCTGTGGTTAACACCCTGATGTTGAGAGCTCAGACCTTGGTTCGGAAAACGATGACAGAACTAGAGAAACACAGCACGTCAAGCAAGCTCTAAAAATGAATAACTATCCAGAATGGATGCTAACAATACCACATCCAAAATCTACAACAGAAGATACCGAAGAGCCTCAAAATGAGAAGAAAATCTATGCATCAACGCCATACATCAAAGGAATCTCGGAACGCCTGCAAAGAGCTTTCAAGGCACACGAGGTCACACTTATTCATAAGCCCGTCAATTCTCTAAGATCACAATTGGTACGTATCAAGGACACAACTGTCAATCTCAAGAAATGCGGTACTGTGTACCAGATCCATTGTGAGAAGTGTAACAAGGAGTACGTTGGCGAAACGGCCCGCTCTCTGGAAATCAGAGTGAAAGAACACCAATCAAGAAGTTCATCAGCTATTCACGAGCATTGTCGCCTGGAGGGCCACTCGGTGGACCCAAATAAGACAAAAGTACTATCAACCGAAGGTAACACCTTCAAACGCAGGATAAAAGAAGCTATTCAAATTAAACTTACGAAACCGGCGTTAAACAGAGACAATGGTTACGAATTAGCAGCTATCTATGACACAATTCTAACCCCCAAGAGACGTTAAAACCCCTTTTTAAAATTCATCTTTTTAACATTCATATCATTGACTGATGAAGTCCGGTTGAAAAAAACGGACGAAATATTTCATAAGTTTTAACTTTTAGCTCCGAGTTTGTAAAACTTTTAACTTTTAACAACAACTTTATTTCCACTTTACATTTCTTTACAACTACTACATTACAATTTTCTTCACATTAAAGACAATAGTTTGTAAAGCAAATAGCTACAGAGCTAAGCGGGGCGGGACAAAACAACCACACCTGAGACAACATTTTAATGAAAGGTAACAAATTAAAATTACAGGTATTTTATCGCTATGAACTAAGACTAAATCGGAAAACAGGAAGACTTGCGAAAAAAAGAATATTAAATCTACTGAAAAGTGAGAAAATAAATAAGTAAATCAGAAATGAATATATGAATGAAACTATTTAGCTAATCCTACTTTTCTAATTTTTGCAGGTATTTCAATATATAGTCATCTTCCTTTCCCAGGATATCAAAAAAGCAATTGGACCTTTTTAAATGTTTTCTTCGGGAGATCTGTTATAGCGGAGCTCCCGCGGCCCGAAGGGTCGCGAGGCGGAGCACCTTTGAGAGGAAAATATGGTAACCCAAATTTGGGTTTGGTCACGGTACTTACGTGCCTACGTACGTGTCTACGTACGTATGCCGATTCATGTATGTATGCGCTGGGAAATGTCCAATTACCCTTACTACTAATAATAATAATCCAACAAGGCGGCCATACTCCATTTGGCCACCTAGTTTACAGCATACATCTTTGATATTAGACATCCTCGGACATCCATGTTATGGTCAATTGACACCCGTCAAAACAAGGCATCCGCTGACCAGTATCACGCGACCATTTCGAGGGCTCAAGTTTGAAGGTCAGCGAAGTCGGCTGTTTTTTTTTTTTTAAGTTGACAGCAGACTTAGTACTGGCTTTTGATTGGATCGCAGGCTCAACCCAGTTGTGGGACACTCAAACCAAAAAGAGGCTTAATTTTTCGCGGGCTTTCTGCGGCTCGAAATCGCACATTCAGTTGGTTTCTTCATTTTTTCAACAAAACAACATCATCTTCTTTCGAAGTTCGTAAAAGGCATAAAAATCAGGAACTAGTTTTAAGATACTCCGGAAGGTGAATTTCCAAGTGATAACGGAAGAGCAAAAGATTTTTCTCATGGGAAAAGCTTAAAACGTAGATCCACTTGCATGACGCTCGGATTGTGTGGTTGAAAAACAAAATGACTGAACGCTTCAAAAGCTTTCACTTTACCGCGGCATCTTGCAGCTCACCAAGAAAGATCACTTAACAGTTCACCGGCATTAACGGGGAGGAACAAGTAGGTCAAACGTAGTGGAAGAAGTTCTTCCTTTGGACAAACCGCTTGCTATTTTTGGAGATACGTGTTTTTACTTTAAAGTGGATACGTATTTTCAAGAGCCTCTACATCACAGGTGAATTAAATAAATTGAAGCTTAACATTTGGTTTAATCGTTGCTACTTTTCTTGGATCAGGAATGAAACTTGTATTTTTCTTTCCACTGGACATAAATAACCACCACCTCTACTAGTTTTGGATGCAAAGAAGTAGTTGAATTGTTTGTTTGTTTAATTTGCTGTTTTGCTTGTAAGCGATCGCGAACGAGTGTTTTTACTCCGCTTGGCTGACTGTTTCTCGACGTCTGTGCCTCAACAGCGTCAAGAAATTTTTGCCTTCATCTTATGAACACGTAATCGCAATGAGTCCTCGTAAAAAGGATTAAAGCCCCGGCTAAACGATCAAACATTTTCATCCAACATCGTGTTTGTCAAACATAACATTGGGTGGCTAAACCCACAAACAATGTTTCACCAAACACAAGACAAAGTGAGTCACAGAACGTTTTTTTGCGTATTATCGCTGAAATTTCGACGTTATTTGGTTCATTTGGTTTCACGCTTTGTTGGTTGGGGTGGCTAAATGATCAAACATTTGTTCGTAACGCGAAATGTTGGATGAAAATATTGATCTAGATCAAACATGGAAAGCCATTGAAATGCAATGTTGAGAGATGTGGCTAAGCGGTCAAATATGCTCGTCCAACACGATGTTGGATGAAATGTTTTCGTACCAACATACGCGTCGTATATTGTTTTCTTGTAATGTTTTGAGGTTTTTGCACCGCGGTCAATTTCTGTTGACTGCTCTAAACATAAAATATTGGCGCAAGGAAAGCCATGGGAATTTGTTCAATACCAGTGCAAAAAATTATAATCGTGGCACTGCGCGAAAAGCCAAATATTCGGGCCCGAATTCGATCGAATACGGATCGACGCACGCCGCGTATACCGCTATAGGGAGCTTACAAATCGACGACTTTTGCACGACGACGCCGTTAGATTGCGTGACATGCCCACTGCGCATGCCTTTCTGACCACTTGCCAGCTTCGCGCCAAAGTCGACGACGTTGGTGAGAGTGATTTGCCGGCGTCTTGGAAAGAGGAGGACGTGAGGTTAGTTTTCAAAGTTTTCTCTCGATACTTTGGGTATTTTTGCCAGATAATTTAAGTATCACATTAGGGACATGTTCTTGACGTTTGGTTTTCATTTTTTTCTCTTGCTTGTTTCATTCAAGAAACGACCTTCTACAGTGCTATTGCGAACGCCATGAGTTCAACTAACACTGAAAGCGGTCATAGCACGACACGATATGAATGAAAAGTAAATTGCTGTATGAAAAATCTTTCATTTTAATCACGCCTCACTGAAATATGACATTTTCTAGTGTACAATGAATTTGAAAGGACTAAAAGGTTGCTTTTAAACATTCGTATCGACAGTTAGAATCAAGGACGAGACAGCTCAACTATAGAGCTAGGCGATTTTTCCTCTGTTGTTTTGAGTGGTCTTTATATAGCCAGCCTGATATTTTAGAACACACATTTTTCTCGACTTACAGCTGCGCTTCCTTTTCTGCCATGCGAGCACATTTTGTTAGTATATCTTGTGTATTTTTTTCTCGAGATCCTCAGACAAACCAACCAACCAGTGTGATTTCATAAATAAATAGCTTGTTGAGAAAGGGTTGCATTTACAGTTAGCAGGAGTCAAAAATGCAAGGCTGCGCATTATATCCTCATTATGTACTTTATCAAGCAGGGTTTGTGAAACGGTAACAGTTACGTTTATAGAAATTAAGCTTAACTGATGCATCTACTTTCCTGTTGGTATTAAATTGAACACTTGATTCCCCCTCTCCCCCCCCCCCCCCCCCCCCCCGCCTCCACACTTTTTTTGCAAAAATAAAAATAAATTAAACAAAAAATAATTTCAGAAAAGTAACGGAGCCAGAAATAGCAAAAAATCGTTAATTCGAAAGTGAACAGAGTTACTGGCAAAGACAAAGGCGCAGATAAATAGACAGAATTAAGTATTAGTCGTTACAACTATGAAATATTTTTTTCTTAACTCAAATCGCAGGACAAATCTGAAGAGCTAAAGTTTATGGGAAAATTGTACAACGATGATGTTAATATTTCAATGTTAACTGCCCAGATGTAAATTTTACAAGTGCTGCTGAAGGATGGTGATTATTAGTGTTTTGACGACATCATAGTAAAAATTAAAGAGTTACCCAACCTAGAACGGAAAATGATAAAAGAAGTTATCACGTTATGTAAGCTGATTCTCGTAAATCCGGCAACCAGTGCAGCCGGTGAAAGATCCTTTTCGACTGCCCGGAGGCTGAAAACATGGCTCCGTTCAAGGATGAACCAGGAACGATCTATTAACCTGACAGTTTTAAACATACACAAAGAAAGAACAGGCTTTCCACCACTGACATCGCAAACGAATTTATCGACCTCAACACAAACAGAAAGCGTAATTTTGGCACTTTTCAAGTATATGATGTACAGTAACTTTAATATCATTCACTTAATTATTTACAGTTACCGTTTTGTTAAATTTCAGAGCAGTGGAAATATTTTGAATCAATAATTAGACAGTTATTGAACTCACTTTTGTATGATATGAAGATATGCAGATCTCGGAGGGTGTTATCCTCCTCTAGCTTTTGGCTTCGGCGGATAACACCCTCCTCGATCTGCATAATTTTTCATATCAGGATCATACTCAGCCTCGTCCAATAATTGCTAATTATACAGTGTTGAGTTCAAGGCACCTCAAGCAAAATCATTGGATTTCTGGATTTCTGGCTTATTTATAGTAATTAAAGGTTGATACCAGTAGTATAACAGTCTATGATATTTCAATTTAGTGACGGTGAAATTTTGAGACCCGATAGCAACATCACTGAAGATCTGGAAAAATTAATAGTTTTATCGTTTTAAAAGCATTTTCCGTCACTTTAGAGAAATTAAATAAAAAATCCCCAAGCATCCCCCCACCCAAAAAAAAAAAAATTTCGTCCACGCGCTCTTTTTTAACCCCCCCCCCCCCCCTCAAAAACTTGCTGCGCGGTCCCTGTCTATATTTAATTTTTTTAATATTTATTTATTTTATTTATTTGGTGCCTTAGTTAGTGGTATATTTTAACATTTATTATGTAATAGTTATATTTTTTATCATCTATTCACAGAATCTCTAATATGAAATGGTCACTGAAAAATGACACCATAGTTGGTCGCGAACTCCTTAGTTGGGAGCTATGAAAGTACCGTTCAGGTACCAGAGAGCGGGGGAACTGTTTGGAGGAAATATGCAAAATTCGGAATAACATCAAAGATACCCAATTTTGCGTTTTGCCAAAGGGTTTGAGAGACCGCTTGAAAATCCTAGAAAGGGATTGCAAGGCCAGGAAGAGAGAGGCCGAGAGAGGCTCGGGAATTTCCCAGGAATATCGAGAAATAGATCACATCATGGAAGACTAGAGAGAAGAGATGAGGAAGAGGCTAAGCAGACCAAAGAATCAGCTGAGGATCGAAACAAGCAGGATCAAGATAAAGCGACGGGGAGGAGATGAGGGAGGGGGCTATGGAGCGGCTAGCTCAGACTAAGAAGCGAAATGGGAAAGACGAACCGCGAAAAAAACGTCAAAAAAGCAATGGCACAATCAACTATCTCAGGGAGGCAGCAGCGAGGGAATCTCAGTTAAGACAAGATGAGCTAGAGATAATGAGAAAGCAAGAAGAAGCTACCATGGCTACTCAGTACGCACTGCTTTCTCAGCTGCGAGATCAACAACAGTTACAGATGCAGCAACAGCAGCAACAACATTTTATGCAGATAATGCAGATGATGCTTAACAGCCAGCAAGCACAATCTCAGGTAATTATTGTACTTTTAAGAAAGGGGCAGTAGTTTTGGAGCAGCTAGTATTGCTGTAGTAAAAGACATCTTTTTTTGTGCATCTTAGCATTTGAACAGAGCTTTTGATTTCTTTCCATCACTTTGTTATACTCTGATGATAACGCGTTTTACACTACTGATAGGTTGTCTTATTTTGACCATGAATTCTTGTAGGAGGCCAAATTGTTTATGTCGTATAACAAGAGTATTGCAAATGTTTCTTAAGGACAATACATCAAATAAAGTATTCCTAAATTCCTCAAGTGTTGGCGGATTAAGACCAAAATACTCTGAGGTAACAGAACCATATAAAATGCTATGCACATTCTGCATTAACGCACATGTTACATACATTTTTCCTGCAGCACTCAGTCCGATTTTAAGGTTCTTCTTAAAATCTAAGAATTTAAAATAATTAACAATGTCCCCGAATATCCACTCCATGGAAGAGGGGACTGTGCTCATTGAGGTGTTAAAATCTTGTTGAGCTGGGGTCAGGACACCCCCTTGTAGGGCCTTTGGAGGTGTGCTCGTATCGGATAGGCGGGGTCACCGTACACACAAAGGGGGAGGCCAGTTACTGGACAGTTGGAAAACCTCTGCAAATCTCGCAAGAATCCTGAGGTAGCCAGCATGGCACTGTCATGACGTCTTCCCTCAACTGGACCAAATAGATTCCTCACTAATCCATTAGGCAAAGCGAGAGCCTGAAACTTGATGGATTGGACACGCTTATGGCCGTTGTAGATGGATCGCTGGTTTTCGTTAAACCTACAAACTGGACGTACATTCCCATCTACGAATCCCCAACAGTTATTTAAGGCAGCTCCTGCCTGTTCGATCGCCTCAGCGTATTGGAGAAGCTTGGGAGGAGAGAGCAAATCGTGATTGTATCTTGTAAGCAGATGATGCCACCGACCGCAAATCAAGTCCATTATGTAGTTTGTTATGATGGAAATCTCAGGAACCAGTCTGGCGAAATGATAGACCAAATCTCCATATCGACAAGGATAGGCATAGCGCTTGAGATACATGCATAATGCAGGTACCGAAGCAACAACTAAACCATTGTAAGTAGTTATCTCGTCAGGTAGCTGTAGTTGTTCAGCAAGTTTATAAATGCCTTACAACCGCAGACCGGTTAGCTCAGTGGTAAAGCGCCGGACTACCATGCGGGAGGTCGCGGGTTCTAACCCCGGCCGGACCAACACTTAGAGTCTTAAAAATAACTGAGGAGAAAGTGCTGCCTTTGTAATGACATCTGCAAATGGTTAGACTTTCTAGTCTTCTCGGATAAGGACGATAAACCGTAGGCCCCGTCTCACACCGTTCTTTCACTTAATCTGATTCTGTGGGACGTAAAAGAACCACTAGGGACCTAACAAAACTCTGGCTGTGACCACCCCTAGTGTCTGTCCTAGATATCTACATTACGGGGGCACTCATTAGTTACTTCATTAGTTGTAAACTGCACTAGCAGTCTGGTCAAGTCCCCGGCCAGTGATGTAAACTATCCCTGAAAAGCCCCTACGGGGAGAGGATAAGTATGTATGTATGTATGTATGTATGTATGTATGTATGTATGCATGTATGTATGTATGTATATATGCCCTCCCTGTAGAAACGAAACTCGGCCTTGCACTCGTCGTTTGATTTCTCGTTTAAATCGAACCTGTCGTAGTTCCAGTACGGAAACTCTGGATTTGTTGACTTGTGACAGTCGTACAAAAGTACAAATTATTGTTAGTTTATAAAGGTGTTTCGATAAGCGTATGCGATACAAGCTCTGGTTTCTCTGAAGTTAGGCATTTTGGTTTAAAGAACTCGCCTTGTCAAAACATAAAAACAAACTTCAGAAACGGAGGGGAAATTTTCCTGTCGCGCACAAACGTCGTCGTCTTTACTGCGAATCGTAAATTCAAATTTGTACAGGACGACGACCCGGGACTATAAGGTGACCCAACGGCGCCGTCGTGCGAAAGTCTTCGATTCGTAAGCTCCCTAATGTTCTGAAGTTTTCGATTACGGCTGACTCGAAATACACCTGGAATATTCTATTAGAATCCGGCCTGTTTTTCCGTATTCAAATTGAATACTTGTGAATGACTCAAAGTGTTCGATAAATCAGACGGGCCACGTTTTGGTATATTAATGTTACATTCGATGTTCTTCGAAGATGTAGTCATCATTTATGACTCGAATATTTTCGAATACTCCCAGTTGTTCGAGAGTTTGCGACTTGAACACGACGCCCCTTCTGACGTGAACGTCTTCGAATACTAATGGATACGTCAAGTATGCTCTAATTTTCGAGAATTGTACGCTATGAATACGGAGGTTGTGTCACATTTTTTCACAGCCAAAGATGTCTTGTGTCATCAAGAAATAGTTTTTTTTACAGGATATATACACTACCGCGTAGTGCGGTCAGATAACACGCTATGAGTTCCCACGCGTGCGACTGGAACACGAGACTCATTCGAAGTATGAAACGTGTTCCTGTCCGAATACTGTAGCATACGTGAGGTTTTTAAGGTATTATTAACGACACACATTAAGTGTTCTGTGGTGTTCGACTGGAACAAGAGACTCGTGCGAAGTATGAAACGTGTTCATGCTCGAATACTGACGCGGTCGTGAGGTTTTAAGGTATTCTAAACGAAACACATCAAGTGTTCTGTGGTGTTGGACTGGAACACGAGATTCATGTTAAGTACGAAACGTGTTCATGATCGAATACTGACGCCTACGTGAAGTGCTGAGACCCACAACAAAGCTTGCATATCCCCGAAACTGTGTTCAAACTATATATATGTAAATACCTTCGAAGCCATGAAAGCCGTAGAATAAAGTATCGTACATCTGCCATAGCTCGGAACATTTTTCTTTCGAGACTTTTGTGTGTTTCATGAGTGTTTCTTTCGAGACTTTTGTGTGTTTCATGCTTTCATGGCTTCGAAGAAATTACATATATATATATTTCTAATTCCCAGTCCAGGGAATTTAGAAGCAAGGAAACACACAAAAGTCTCGAAAGAAAAATCTTCATCGGAATGGCCGACGTGTGATACCACTCACTTTCTAAAGTGGCCAAGTTGCCAGAGTGGTTGCTCCGGTAGTGTAGTGGTTATCACGCCCGACTAGTAACTGGGGAACATCGGTTGGATTCCGACTCGGGGCAAAACGTTTTTCTTTCAATAGAGATGTGTGTCGAAAGCTGAGTGGCAAACTGTGTTTGCATGGTTCCATAGGTATTATTGTGTTCAAACTGCCGAGTGGAACACACTTTTTAATCCCTTTATCGATTCCTTGGATTCCTAACAAAACCCACCCAAAAGAAAAAAAATTACCAGGACAATATGAATGTTATCCCAACAAAAAGTAAACAACTGCCATTACGACATCTTCATTTCATTTCAAGTAACATTTTGATAGCTGAGTTAATCTCTTGTGTCACGATTGAGTCACAAAGATGTGGATCGCGACGTTTCGACCGCTATACTGCTGGTCTTCATCAAGCGATGGTGTCGACTGGCTGCGTGTGAGTATAAGAAGCACCGTGGCTGGTGGTGATTGGTGCGTTTCGATCCTCGCTTAGGCTGTTGTTAATTGGAGGATTTCGATCCTTGTTGTTCAGACTAGAAATTGTTCCCTCAGCGGTCCGCTTTGGTACTGATCGGCTGTTGTGTTGTTTGATCGTGGGCATCCACGCTTGAGCAATTTCAATTTCAAGCCGTAAGTCTCTATTGTGTTCCTTAATCCGTTCATGCATAGATCTTCCCGTCTCTCCGATATAAACCTTAGCACATTCGCAGGGAATCTTGTAGACTACTCCGTCTTGTTTTACTGGATCGACAAGGTCCTTAGGTCGCACTAGGTGTGATCTAAGAGTTGTGTCAGGTCTGAAAAACAGGCCGTATGCCTTGTTGTTGTAGGCAACGGCGAAGAGCCTCTAAGAACGAAACCTACGCAGATGGGCTACCCATGGCTGCTCCTTCTTCCTGTTCATAAATCAGTCCATCATATTAGAAGTATGTGGATCTAAGAACGAAACCTATGCAGATTGCAGACCTCTTGAGTTTCGTTCTTAGATCCACATACTTCCAATATGATGGACTGATTTACGAACAGCAAGAAGGAGCAGCCATGGGTAGCCCAGTATCCGCAGTGATAGCTAACCTCTACATGGAGGGGATTGAGGAGCAAGCTTTGACATCGACGCCCTGTACACCTAAGATCTGGAAACGCTATGTGGATGACACCTTTACCATCTTAAATCGTGACAAAGTTGACTCGTTCTTACATCACCTCAATAGTCAAGAGCCGACGATCCGTTTCACAATGGAAACTGAGAATGACAACTCAATTCCCTTCCTTGATACGTTGATCATCAAGGATTCGAATGGATACCTCTCAACCAGTGTTTACAGAAAACCTACACACACTGACCAGTACCTAGCGTATGATTCACACCACCCGCAATCTGTAAAACGCGGTATTGTCAAGTGCCTGTACGATCGATCAAAACACTTCATAACAAAACCATCAGTTATCTCTCATGAAAAGAAACACCTCTCATCGGTTCTTGTTTCCAACGGTTATCCGTTTTCGTTTGTAAAAGATCTTACCAAAAACCAAGGGACGAACAACCATTAAAGAACCTGAACCCGAAATTAAATCTACTGTGGTTCTGCCATACGTCAAAGGCACATCGGAGGCTCTTCGCCGTTGCCTGCAACAACAAGGCATACGGCCTGTTTTTCAGATCGGACACAACTCTTAGATCACACCTAGTGCGACCTAAGGACAATGTCGATCCACTAAAACAAGACGGAGTAGTCTACAAAATTCCCAGCGAGTGTGGTAAGGTTTATATCGAAGAGACGGGAAGATCTATTCATGAACGGATTAAGGAACACAATAGAGACTTACGGCTTGCTCGAACCCAATCCTCCGCCGTTTCAGAACATAGCAACGCGACCGGACATTATCTGCTCTGGGACGAAGTTAAATTTATTGACGGAGACCCACATTGGTACACCCGTAGGGTTAAAGATGCTATTCACATAAGACTTCACCCTAACAACATTAACAGGGACAGTGGAATTGAAATTCCTGAAGCGTGGATGCCCACGATCAAACAACACAACAGCCGATCAGTACCAAAGCGGACCGCTGAGGGAACAATTTCTAGTCTGAACGACAAGGATCGAAATCCTCCAATCAACAACAGCCTAAGCGAGGATCGAAACGCACCAATCACCACCAGCCACGGTGCTTGTTATACTCACACGCAGCCAGTCGACACCATCGCCTGATGAAGACCAGCAGTATAACGGTCGAAACGTTACGATCCACATCCTTGTGACTCAATCGTGAGACAAAAGATTAACTTAGCTATCATTTGAAACCACGATGATGAACACCTTTCATAATAATGTGCTGTATCTTTCTTTTTTGTCATTCCCACTTGTGATGTTCAGCTTTTGGATCTGCAAATGACAACTTATATGCCAATTAAACACTGTAAGAAAAACTGTTTTAAGTAGCCAAAGAAGTAAGTAGAAAAAGAAAACAGAATTCCCAAATCTGCGAGTGTTAGTCTCAAGTCCAGCACCAGTACACACACATGTAAAATTGCATGCTTATGTATGGCAAATTTTATTTAGCAGAAAGCAATTGCTTTGACTTTTCCTTGGTCAGCTAACAAAGAGAACTTTCTTTTAGAACTTCCCTCTTTGGTGAAATCTGAAATATTGTCATTTTTATACCTACACTGTAACCATTGCAAATGCTTGAGTGACAAAACTGTCATAAAAAATTTTAATTCAGAAGAGCAACTCAATTCTTAGCAATCTCATCCAAAAATGTAATTTGCATTCTGGACCAGTTCACATAAAAAGATAGCAATAGTGTAATGGCAGAATCTATGGGCAATAGGTATTATTTTCATTGGTTACAATTCAAACCAGTTCCAAGAGCAACAAAAGGTGTGAAATTTTATGTAAGCTTGTGCATCATGCAAACATATAACGTTAAGATTCGTAAACTATGTTCTTACTTTACCCTGATCACTTTCCTAATAAACAGTAGCCATAGGCATTACAAACACGTTATCGCTAGGAGATAAGTCCTACCCCGGTGAAAATCTTTTGAGGATCTTTAAAGATCTTCAAAGATCTTCATGAAGACCTTTGAGGATCCTTATGAAGATCTTAACAAGGATCCTCAAAAATTCTTGCCAAGATCTTTAAGGATCCTCAAAGATCCTCAATTTTCTTGCAAAGATCTTTGAGGATCTTCAAAGATCTTTAAGGATCCTTTGCAGATCTTACGAAGATCTTTAAGGATCCTCTGCAGATCTTACCAAGATCTTTAAGGATCCTCTGCAGATTTTACCAAGATCTTTAAGGATCCTCTGCAGATCTTACCAAGATCTTCAATAATCTTGCCAAAGATCCTTTGTGGAACTTGCCAAGATCTTTGAGGATCTTTTGCTGATCTTGCCAAGATCTTGAGGATCCTCAATTTTCTTGCCAAGATCTTTCAGGATCTTCCAAGATCTTTAAGGATACTGTGCAGATGTTACTAAGATCTTTAAGGATCCTTTTCAGATCTGACCAAGATCTTTGAGGATCTTCAATAATCTTGCCAAAGATCTTTGAGGGTCCTTTGCGGATCTTGCCAAGATCTTTGAAGATCTTAAATAATCATGCAAAAGATCTCCAAGGATCTTGAATGAATCTTTGCAAGGCTTTGCACTTCCTAAAATCACAAAAATATTGAAACTGAAATTTCTGGTGATAATGAATTTTTTACTTCCCAGAACAAGTCTGCTGCTAAGAGTGTATATATACTATGTAAATGCTAGGTATGAGGGGAAAAAATAACACAAGCTTACCAAAAATAAAGGATGATTTTATTAAACAATCGCTACACCTTAAGCTTCAAAATGTTATTTGTATGTGAAGTTAATACTTGCTGTACATCTACAATGCATAGTCATTATACTAAGAAATTTGTATCAATAAAATCAGAAATATATGCATGCAACATGAAATCCATATTGTCAATAATATTCAGCAGATGGATATTTTGCTTCACCCGTGAAGGACACAATTTTCACAATGTGACAACAACACAAAACCTGGGTAATAACAATCCTAGATGTTGACGTACAAGAAACTGTCTAATTCCTGTCTATAAACTTTTTTTGCAAATTATGTTTTGATAATTTCCAATGAAAAGGTCAGTACAAGAAAATCAAATAATTTATTACAAAAATGCCCCTACACTTTTCCCAAACTTTTAAGTTAAAAGTCAGATTTAGTCAAAATATTAACCTCGTATGTGGTATGCCTTAAACAGGCTTTTGATGATGCAAGTCATTCTGTGCAAAAACCAACCAAACTGCTTGATTGTTGGCACGACTCGTAAAATGTAGGAACTTAAAACTTGTGACAATAAAAGTACCCATGTACATTACGTATTTCCTCGAATAATAGCCGGGGGTATTATTATTATTTTATTATTATTATTATTATTATATTATTATTATTATTATTATTATTATATTATGTTCGCACCAAAAGGGGCGGTTATTCGAGGGAAGGTGATTATTCGAGGGAGGCGATTATTTCAAATGTCGCTCACTGGAAGTAATGCCCTAAATATTTTTGTTTGATTATCCCATTAAATGAAAAATAATCACATCAAATAACTGAACACGGTTCCAAAGATGGCGAAAGGGGTGGGGTGATTATTCGAGGGAAGCAATTATTTTAAATATTTCCGTCAAAGGGGGGGCAATTATTAGAGGGAGGTTATTAATCGAGGGACGGCTATCATTCGAGGAAATACGGTAGTTCAGTGACAATCTTTGCACAGGGTAAGCATTGCAACAGATGTTGCACACGTCCTAAGACTTTATTCATAGGGATTCCTAAGAAATCCGAGGGAGAGGT